>BLKR01004147.1:60000-118006 GCA_011170035.1 Teleogryllus occipitalis
TACCACCTAAATCTTTCAGATGATTTCCTCCAAAATTTATCCTCAATCTGGCAGAACTTGAGATCTTGTGAACTTGAAACGAACATTTTCATTCTGGGGGGTATTTTACTTGAAAACTTAACAACATTTTTATAATTTTCTCACAAATTAATCCAATTTTTTTATTACCCCCCCCCACACACACACACACTTGGATAGAGCAAAGGTCTCTTTATATAATGGCACAGGTCTCATTTTCATTGAACTCAGAATTTTCGAAAATAGCAAAAGTGCAAATTTTTTGTGGCGTCTACCAGCAAATACTATATTGAAGATGAAGTGGTTCTTTTTCATAAATGCTGTTTTTCAAACACAGATCTTTAAATCAGGTTATGTAATTTTTTTTGAAAATGTGTAATTTTCCCATAATTTTCAGCAAAATACAGCCAGACAAATTTTAAACAATTATTTTCTCACAAGCAACTCAAAACTTTTTCATTAAACTTTTCCCCCTGATAGACCAAAGGACGGTGAAGAAAATGAGGCTAGTACCATTTTCAACAAACTCTAATTTCGAAAACTGAAATTAAATAACGTTGAAAAAAGTATAATATTAATGATGAAAATATTTTTCTTAAATAAAATCTGTTCTAAATAATTAGATTTTTAAATGAAGTCATATATAATTTTTTGAAAAAACAAGTAGTTTTCATGGAATTTTTCTTTTTTTTTATCAAATAGAGTAAAGGACACTTAAAAAATGATGCAGGTCTCATTTTTCGATGAACTCTTGGAATTTTCAAAAACTGCAAAAGTTACAAAGCAAAATTCCAGGATTTATATATTATGGATTCTGAAAGCATGTAGCAATGAACATCAATTTAGAAAAAAGGAAATGCAAGAATTTTCCCTTTTGTCAAGTAGTAGCATTTTTTTGTGATTTTCCTACACTTTGTTATTCATGTCCTTTTTGCAAGAGACAACATAATTATACCTATGATATATTACAATGGTAACTTCAACTGACAGATACAACAAAAGATTAAATTACCTATAGCCTTTTTCAATAGATTTGATCACATCTTGATTGCTCCAATTCCAATATGGTCTTTCTCCATAGGACATGACTTCCCAACAGACTATTCCAAAACTCCATACATCAGATGCCGATGTAAATTTACGAAATGCAATAGCTTCTGGGGCTGTCCATCTCACAGGTATTTTTCCTCCCTGTTGATACACAGAGTTAAAAACTCATTAGAAACATAACATAGAAGAAAGAATAAGATTAAAAATATTACACTTTTAAAAATATGATTTATTTTATATAGCATGTCCCACAATAAACCAAAAATTAAGAAAAATAGTTATATTCTCCAATTTCTATTTTATTTTTTAATTATATCAACCAGGGTAACTTTGTTGTTTTTTAATAATTATGTAGTTTGTTGTCCTGCCAAGTTCCTAATCCTGCATATAGAGGTGCCAATGTTTTCATTGCACAAACAAGGCATTGCAAGATAGGCTTTCCATGCATTTTTTGGCATTACCAGTAGAAACCAAGTCTTTATCAGTTTTTTTATTTTTGACTTGTACAACAGGACTTTTTGGTAGACTACAAAAGTGTCTTGCCTTTAAATTCATCCAAACTTAAATAAAAACTAGTTGATTAGTTGAATGGAGCATATAATTCCCTTTCAGAATCATTTTTGAGGTTAACTTTATATCACATTTAGGTTTAATAATATAACTTCGCAATGTCTCACTAAGAACCTTGGTGAAAACAAAGCAAATTTGTCAACCTAGAACTTCATCATTTTCTCAAATTCTTGCAGTTTTTTTAAAAAATCTTTTTCAGTAAGTTTCAATGAAAAAAAAAAGTTTGAAAAAAATTCAAGAAATTTTTTTCAATAAGTTTTTTACATTGTTTCATAGTAAGATTTGATTTTTTGGTGATTTATCATAAAAATTTAATATTTTCCACCATTTTGGTTACATTACTTAAGAACAAACTAAATATTAAATGTTACCATAAATATAAAAAAAATGTAATAGATGTTGAAGATCACTTCATTAAAATCACAATTATTAATATAAAAGTTTGTATTAATGACGAGATAAATTTAAAATAATAAGTATTATTTTTCATCATTTACTATAAATAATAACCTATTATAATAATTTAATCAATTATTTCACAAACCTTGTAACTGATTGCTAAAATAATTGATTCACTACAATAAAATATACAAAATCCTACAATAAGTTCTTTAATAATGAAAATTATATCATAAAAAAATTTAATTTAAATTTTAAAAATCCATTTTTATTTTAAAAAATTATATTTTCTCCCACTATTTAATACTACAAGGGGTTTTTATAGTTTAAAAACATAGTTTTTTGTTGTCTTTTGATTGTAAGTATAAACAAAAGTTGCAATTGCATCAAATGTTTTCTCTTGTGGTTTTTGGTTTCCCTAGTTTTAACACAGGCAAACTTGTGCAAGTTGTCCCATTTCCAAGAAAACATTGCCAAAACTGGTTGTTTTTTTTTTTTTTTTTACATATAAATGTTCACTTAAATTGTCATTTCCACTGACTGAAACTAGAGATTAAGACAGTTGCTCTGGCTGACAGTTCTTATAAATAAAATTAATTTTCCAAATTCATAAAACACTGAACTAGCAGCTATCCATCTGATGCTGCTGGTCAAAAAAGTACTAATTATACTAGTAATTAAACAAAGATAATAGCATGTACATTACATGAATTGTACAAAATACTCTTACCCTTGTTGTGTAGGCACCCTCTGTCGTACTTTCTATTTCTCGACTGAGACCAAAATCTGCAATTTTGCAGACAAGTTGTGCATTGACCAGAACATTACGAGCAGCTAGATCTCTATGCACATAGTTCATTTCTGATAAATACTGCATTCCAGATGCAATACCACGAAGCATACCAACTAGCTGTATCACTTGGAACTTTCCATCGTTTGCCTATAAAATATGATATGGAAATATAGAAAAAAATCTTCCAATGAATATTACAAATGAGAAAAGTGTACCATATCATTAAAGAAATCTATTAGATTTTAGTTTTATTGTTGTCATTTTACTCTCATTATTGCATCAATTTTCATCCAATACAACAGAGGAAGAAGATAACCAGAAAAAGAGAAATAGAGGAGGGTGCAATGGATACAGGCTGCAACGATGGAATAAACTGAAGCTTCATCAGACTGCAAATGATTTATTGGTCATTGGTGGGAAGGACTGTGAATTTACCTGTATCCTTTTACCTCTGCATTCAAATTCATCTAAAAATCATTATGAGATTCATCAAATTCATTTTTTTAAAATTTGAATTCTCACTAGAGTCAAATTTGCACATGTATTTTTTCTTTACACTATCAATTTGAAATTAACAAAAACAAAAAGTAATGCACTCAATACCTTCCAGACTAATATCATTATTATCATCGTCATCGATTGAACCTAATGGGAAGAGTCATTTCATCGCCTCATTTATCTGCCCCTACTTCTTTTTCCATTCAAGTTGTAGTTGCAGAGGATTTTTGGCATTTGATCTTTTGATATTTTCATGAAATGATCATGCCAAGTCTTTCTTAGTATGTGTACTTTATCAGTTAGGTTGAAGATCTTTAGTTCATTTCTGATGTCTGAGTTTCTTTTATAGTCTAGTATTGAAGAGCCTGCTAATGATCTAAAAAATTTAATTTCAGTGGCTTTAAGTTTCCTCTTATCTGCTCTACTGAGGGCCCAATTTTTATATCCATTAATTATCACTGGTACTGCCATTCTTTTATAAAATTTTAGCTGGGTATCTGTAGGTGTTTTCTGTCTAACCGTCTTTCAAATAGTTCCACACATTTTCTGAAATTTCTGAATATTTAAATTAATGTCATTTTTATGAGAGTTTATTTTTATGAATATTACAACCTAGGTAGTTGAAGTTGTTTACTTGTTCAACATATTTACCATTAATTACTATTTTACTACTCTTATATGATTTCTACCCTGGAATGCCATAGCTTTTGTCTTCTTTGTCAAAATTTGTAGATTATAGTTTTCTCTTATTCTGTGAAGATGAAAAGCAACAATTTGGAGATCATCATCTGAAGTGCTAAAAACGATCTGGTTATATGCAAATAAAATTGTTGTTCACTTTAAAATGGTGCATTATTTTTTCTTTCCACTCTTTCATGGCATGGTTTTATACATATTAAAAAGAGCTGGAGACAGCAAAGATCCCTGTTTGACACCTTAATTTATGGCTTTAATCGAGGGTTCCAGTGTTTCCTCATCCATACACATTTTAGTACCAACTACTAAACAAACATATATTTTACATTTTTTACAAAAATATTTAGAAAGTCTCTGTCTCTTTTCCATTTTGCAAGGTTTGCATTTTTATCATTTCTTTACAGACATCTCCTGCACATCTTCTTTCTCTTTGGGAAGAATTACATTTTCTGAATAGGCACTTGTCACAAACACGGATGAAAATAATGCCATGATATGTACCGCTTAGGCCTGGAACTCAAAATGCACTGGTGCCAGTGCATGCAACATATCTGACAGATATCCCCCCAGTGCAGCAATCAAGTATCAACATGCTCACAGGAAATGATTCAGAGAAAGGATAAAGATGTTCTCAGAAAAATACAATGAAGGAATACATGAAATATCAGATGAATAATGCATCGCGTTAATTCAGGAACATAAAATTGACATGGCTTCTTTGATCGCACAGATCTATTGTGAGCACTCTCAGGTTATTCACATTAAAGACCATAATTTGCTTCTGGAGACTACCAAAAGCTTTTTTGAAGTCTATAAAAAGGATGTAGGCAGGCAGACCGTCATGTCATTTTTCAACTAGTTGTAAAACAAATATAGAATCTAAGTATGAGTATCTATTATGGAATCCATTTTGTGTTTCTGCCTGTTGCTTCTATCAGAAAAACAAAATTTATATATTTTATGTACCCTTCTGTATTTATACATTTTATGTACCAACAATGCTATATTTTATCTACCACTCTTGTAATGATTTTAGTATAAGTCTTGAAAGCAGTATTCAGGAGACGAATTCCTCTGTAATTGTACAGTAACTTACATTTCCTCTCTTGAATATCAGATGGATTGTTGCCTTCTTCCAATCATCTAGGGATTTATAGGTATTCCAACATGCATTTAGTATAGGCAGGTACTTTATTTTGATCTGTTAAGGTGTATATTAAAATAATTATATATTTAGTCTGTCACTTCCAGGAGATTTTTTATTTTCAAGTGTGTGGATTACTTCAGCAAGTTCTCTGAATTAAATGTGGCCTAATAAGCATCTCTCCTAGGCTGTTTTCCTCCTCTTCTTCTTCTTTTTCTTCTTCTGCTGTGTTTGATGACCATAATTATTTATAATACTTCTGCAATTCTTTCTCTGAAATGTTATTTATGAGCAAAGTGTCTTTTTCTTCAACATTTAAAAGTTTTAAAATTGTATATGCTCTACTTTGGGCATCATATTCTATTCTGTTAATACAGCTGGCCCAACTTTCCCCATTAATTTTCTTACTTCCTTTTTACTATAGCGCATTTTTGCTTGTAAGCTATTTTGTCCAAGTCAGATTGTGCCTGTATCATATATAATATTTATAAATATATTTCTTCTTGTATTATAAATATATTATATAAACAATAATATTTCTTCTTGTCTTAGATTACTGTTTTTTATTTCATCATTCCATATGTTTAATCTTTTCTTCCTTGTTCTCCTGCACCTTTTACCAAGTACTTCACTAGCAGCTTTTGTATTGACTGTTTTTAAGTCTTCCCATTCTTCATTGCTCTGGGATACAAGTAGTCGAGTAAACATTTGCATTATAATTTCCTTACACTGTCTTGTTATAATAAATGGATTTTGAAATAGTCTGATAAATGTTTCACTGCATAACATTCAGCATTGACCTTTTCTTTGATATAACAAAGAAGCAACTAATCAATGTTTTTTTCATAGAAGTAAAAAAAAAATATTTTAAATATGATGAATTAACTTACCCTGAGGAACGTATCAAGAGACCCATTTTCCATATACTCTGTGATTATCATGACTGGATTTGACTTTGTTACAACACCTTGAAGAAATATCACATTAGGATGTTCAAACTGACCCATAATACTTGCTTCCGTAAGAAAGTCATTACGAGCTTTATCAGAACTTCCAGGCTTCAAAGTTTTTATAGCCACATCTATTTCCTGACGTCCATCAGGAGACAATTTTAGTTTACCTCGACACACATCACCAAATTCACCACCCCCTGAAAAAAACGTTTGAAAGCAAATGTGTAAGATGCAAAATTTCTATAAAATAGTTAAATATATTGAGTAAGTGAATGATTCTATTACTACCACTACTAACCAATAATTGCCTCTATTGTTATACAAGAGGCATCTATTTCACGAGCAAACTCCCTAACTGCTTGATTGGGATCCTCATAAGTATGAGGATCTATATATGTTCGAGATGCAGCTCCCACAGCAGTAAACAATGGTGTAGTCACTAGGAGAAAAACAATTAAATTTCATATTAACATAAGGCAGCAAATATATATAGTACAAGATCAAATATGGCATACACATTAGCTTAAAAAACTACAGAACTCTTAAAAAATTAAACAAGTGCACAACTTCACTTCATGATGATGAACTACATTCATACAAAAGAAACAAAGATTGAATATTATGTTACTTAAAGAAACAAGAACATAACAGAAATTAGAATACTGTCATAAGTATTGAAGAACCCAACAAGGAGCAAGTAGTTGAGCCACAAGACCCTTTGCACCACTTTGATACCCCAAGTGCTTCAAATTATTAACACTGATACAATATAATGATACAATAGTCGAAAGATCAATAAAATGAGAGCCCGTATAAAAAAAATTAATTATAATTATATGGTTATTTACCTTCAGGCAATTTTACAAACACAAAACATAAACCAAAAGATAAAAATAAACATGCATTTTAAGAGTACATTATTATTTGCAGGTACGTTCATTCACATCAACACAAGCACTTTTTTAAGTATTAAGACACAATGCAGCAATTGAGATGATATATTCTTCTCTTTTGCATAAGCATAACTAGACAAAAGCACCCCACTATGTACAGAAAGTATTATATTTTCTTAGTAGAATATAACTACTTGCTGTCAGTAAGAATGAAAATACTAACAGCATAAGGACAGACATCTTGAATTAACTCTTCTGAAGTGTTTTCAAATTTTAATGTTTTCAGCACCTTATATTGTATACTTTTTAATATTTTGTAACTTTCATTACAGTGATAAAAAATGAAAGTGAAAATCTAGCATCAACTCAACTTTCAGTTCAATGCACTAGTCATCCAACCTAAACAAATTCAACTAGACTTTAATTATAATTTAATGCTGTTAAATGTCTAGTTGATCATCTTTCATACCATATTCCTTATCACTTCATTTATGAACATGTCCTACAATACTAGAAGCAAAATACAAGTTAAAATTTTAACCCATAACCAGAGAAGACAGAGAAGAGGTATGTAACTGAATAACCCATGGAAAGGTAAGAATACATGACTTAATTTGAATCTTATAACCTTATGAAAATGACAGTTTGCTAAGCATTTGCCAGCCGTACTTACTTCCATTTGTGTGGGTGGTAACAATAGGAGGGTTATCCAAGCTGCAGTGCACTGGGGACAAATGAAAACAAAGACGATACAAAAATTGCAGGGAGGAAAACAAAATGCCTAGAAGCCATTTAATATGCACTAAAATAAAAGACGAAATGAACATTGCAAGGAAAAGTGTGTGAATAATAACAAAAAGCAAATAGTAATACTTATTTAACCATAATGCTTCTGTGACACCAGAAATGCTATTATCAACTACAAAACAAAGAAATCCTCCCCTTGAAATTTGTTAAATATAATACCTTTGAAGTGATAAAGAAAACAAAACAAGTATCATCATTTCCTTCCTCTAAGTAGGCCTTTTAAGGCACATGAGAACTGGACGTATCTATTCATCTTTAGAAGCATGTATTTGCCAATAAAATGTATTCAAATTGTTATAGAAGAAACAAATTAATTTCTGAATAAAGATATAATAATTAAATTTGTATATCAACCCAATGATTTCACAAATAACAATCTAATCTGCATGGCTAGATATTTGACTACTTTTAAAGAAAAAGGAATTATGAAGGAAATGAAACATGAAACCCAACAAATTTCATGCTTTTCACACAGCCAAAAGCAACAGAAACATGCAATAAAAATATCACTACACATGCAAAGTTCATGTTCATAGTAACAGTAATTGCATTATTAACAGAAAGAACAACGTCTAAAAATGTATCAAATCAGCCAAGAACATCCACCACTACCAAAGCACTCAGAAAGTAAAACATACAAATGCCTGAAACTATTTTCTCAATTCACGAATTATAACTTGTGATTCAAAAACAGACACATCTTTCTAAACACTTTAATTTTCTCAGAATGTAACAGTAGACATTACATTTTGCCTACTTGAGTATACTTTATTAAAATATCAAATAGTTCAGATTAACCATTATCCATTGTATTCTGATAGGATAATTATACAAATAGCAATATTCAGGAGCCCACTATCTATTATATGAATATTTGTAAAACGGTGTTTTTAAAACATTCTTAATCTGGCAAGCATTCAAGACAAACAGACAATGAAATGAATATTTATCAAAATAAAGATTTTTTTTAAGAATAAGAAAGTTTTAAACATTGAATTAACAAAAGTTTATAAACATCAAAATATTTGATTAAATAGTAATCAATAAACCATGCATATCAAATTATCTTTTGATACACTGTTTTAGAAAAGATTTGCTTAAGATAATGTGCACAAACAAGCTGTTGCTTCAAAAATTACTTTGTAACAAATTGTTTATTGCAGGTGAAATGTAAGTATTTGTAAATATCTATAAAGTGGAAAATGTACAGGTGAGGAGTGCAATACGAAGAGTTTGCTACTAACTAACACAATAAACTCATTAAAGCTTTGTTCTTCTGAAAAATTTCTGTTAAAATCATGAGCCTTACGCTATTTCTTCATTTATCTTCAATGAAAGTGGTGATATTGGGGCTTATTCTTTACTAATTACATCTACAGGGCAAGATGCAACTTTTAATGAATACCCAAAATACAGCATATTTTTAAATTTCCTTGTGATGATTGAACCGATCATGAATCTTGAATGTTTTATATATAATTGTTATATTCCAATAGATCACAAGGCTGTTAGAAAAAGAATATTACTGCAGAAATAAACATAAACAAAATGTATGAGGGAATAACTAAAAGTAAAATTATGAAGAATTATCAATAATCAATGTAGCACAAATCAATGGAAACCTTGGAAATTAATAATACCAAATCTGAAAACAACATCTGCTGTGAAAAGTGATTTCATCTTAATTATTATTACACTAATATTTATTTCAAATCATTATAATTTCCAAAATCTCTAGAAAATTCAAAATGAGAATGACAGCAATTTGAATGATATGATTTTCATGCGGCAAAATTATTTGTGGGGCATAAGATGTTGAGTTTCTTGATTGTAATAAATAAAATAAAAATATACATAAGCGGGTGAACATAAATGAAATCAGAATGTATATTGGTTCTAAATGATCAAATATTAAAAAATTTCAATGAGATACCTTTGGCTTCAAATAATATTAAACAGCACTTGCATAAAATGGAAATTAAAGAATTATGAAAAAAAAAGATAATCAGAATAGTCAATGAATACATTATTCTGCTACATGCTTTACCTATGCTATTCATGTTAACATTTTGTGAAAACATATAGCAAGGGAAAAAATAACAAGTGTGCTGACAATCACTCTGAAAAATTTGCACATTCATCAGGCATATAAAAATATAAATTTCAAAAGTAAAGCAAACTTAAAAAAGCCATGAATTTCTTTAAGTGTATATTAAAATACAGCCTTAAAGTTTTTACTGTACTGTCAAGATACCGTGAAAGTCATTACAATAATTTCTATTAAAACTATTTACCCTGTGGAACAAACACTAAAGTTTATAATTATAAGGCAACTTATCAGTTTAAATTAGCATAACTTAAGTCATGGGAACAAGTCAAATAAAAGACTAACAAAAATTACTCTAAAATTTGTTTTGCAAAATTCTATAAATCTTAACTATTATATTGTAATTTCAAGAGATCAAGACTTCTGTCCAAATGCTGTTTTCTTTAATAAAGTTCCTTGTCAAAATACTTTCATGTTTTATAGTGCAAATGTGTGATATTTATTTTACTTTTTAATATCTCTGTACAGATATAATATTCTATGTAATTGGAAAACAATATAATATATACAATGGGTAATATATAGCAAATCAACTAAAAAGCAGTAATACATTAAATCTTCCTACTTCTGAATTACAATCAAATATCTGTACTGACATTAGGCACCAGATTCAAAGTTTAAGCACAAATTATTTGAATACTTACATAAATATTATAAATATATGAAATAGAAACATTTATATTAAAAACACATGAAAATATGAGAAATCCAAGTGAACATCAAAAGATACATTATGACTTAAAAAGTACATAAATCATAACATGCATTACGTCTGAAATCATAGCAGATAATATCCAATAATGGCCATAAACATCAAATATGAGTAACTGCATAAATTTGATCATATTACAGTAACACAAACTGTGGGCTCCTGGGCTCAACAACTACAGCTCTTAAATTACATATTCTTCATAAATTAGAGATCATAAAAATATAAAGTACAAGACCAAAGACATTCTAACATGCCAATATTTTTTTCAGAAATAAAAAACAAACTGACATATTGAGACACAAAGTAGAAATATGTAAAGAAAACAAAAAGATATTTTACAAATTGGCAGCATTCTACATAGAAAGGTAAAGAATTAAATGCAAATGAAGAAACAGATGCATGCATATTTACAAATGCATTACATAAAATACTAATCTATAAAATAACTAAACTAATTTATTTTAAGTCTTTGCAGAAGTCTTGGGTACAGTTGAGTTGAAACTGACATGCAAAAACTTAACTACATTCTTTTATGCAAGAAATGGCAACAGGTTCAACTTATATATTTTCATTTGAATACCACTACCTTTTTAAGATTCACTTATTTTCAAATATCAGTCAAAAATTTCCAAAAAGTAACCACATTAAAACCAGGATGAATTACAATAGATCAAAATTAATATTTCACAGTGAGCTAAGATACAAGAAAAATTTTGAATACAAAAATGTTGAATTAAAACATTGCTTTGCAAACTCAGTATCATTTCTCTCTACCATAAAATAAGAAACAACAAATAGTTACAAAATACATTTCAATAAAAAAATATCTACTGAATGTTCTAAACGGAATACTTTGTTAACTAATACTAGTAATACTATTACAATATTTCAACTGCAGCTTGAAATGCTTGGGTCAAAACAAAGAACTGCAAACATGGGAACTTACTGTAGGTGACTACAAGTCCTTTTTTTATGAGCGAATTGCATGTGAAGACAAAATAATTTAGGAGAGAAGAAAGTGGTTAGAAACAAATAAAGCATTGTTGAGAAACACTGGACAATGGAGCAAAATTTATCCTTTCTATTATACTGTCAATAATTAATAGTTGTCCTTTAAAATAGAAAACAACATAATGATTTTTATCATTGTTTACATTCTCAACAATTTACACAAATTTGATTTTATTTATTTTGCTCCACTTCCTACAGCCAACAAGCAAAATTATTCACAAAAATAAATCTAGACACAGTAATGAACAACAGTGCTCTGTATACATCAACCTGGGAGAAAATAGGAACACATGACAGAAATTACAGAATAAGAATTATATGAAAATACATTGATACTTCCAATTTTCAAATAACTTATGTAGGGCATTTATTTATTTATTTTCTTTTCCGTTCTCACATATGTTTCCTTAATGTCTATTATCTATTCATATCACATCTTGAATTACAATTTTTGGCATTGTAATAATACGTATATGTAAATTAATTCATTTAGGAAATTGACACAATTTTTATACATTACTGCAATTAAATTTCACAGTACACTCACCAAAACTCTATTTTCAAAAACACTAATGATTAAATATGCATTTGAAACTTTTAAAAACCTGCGTAGAAGTAGTAGAAGTGAACCATCAAAACTAAAAATGTTAAATTCAAGCTATAGTTATGATATGATATGATATGATACGATATGACATTTTGTTAATATCTGTTACCTTATGAACAACAAACTCTTTAGAATACTGTCTCCTTTATTCTTAAAGAGGGTTTTCACTACAACATATGTTTTTCATTGAAGTTTAGAGCTGAAAATGTACTTGTATTTTGTAATATCAAGTTCTTTGTAAATAACATTGAGACTTGCTGATTAAAACCATTTCCTTTTATTGGCAGATTTGCCAATGAAACACTCCGAAGCACAAACAAATTATAAATAAAATAAAAACGATTGAATTTCATAACAAAAACATCATACTTTGATGAATTAATAAAACATTTGCTATGTTTAATTCTGCCAACTTCCATTGCTTTAAAGGCATAAATGTGGCCTTCTAAGATTGATTGATAGGACAAAATTAATATTTTGTCACTAATAAACCACATCCAATGAACTAAAACCAAATATTATTGTTTTTCATTAAATGTTAATGTGAGTTGAAAAATTGCAACACTAATGTTTGTATGTGTAATTATATATTTTTCAAAAAAAGATAAGAAGTGCAACTTAGTAACACATGAGAATGAAACACCAATAGCAATAAAGGGAAGAAAAAAGTTAATAAATGGATTAATAAATTTACAAAAACTTAGGTTACAAATTGAAAACTTATCAATGTATCATAACAGAAAAGAATGACACAATGGGTACAAAGAAGAAGACATCTGCATACAAAGATACAGAAAACTTTCCATGAACACCTAAATTAAATGAAAGAAGGGAAGAAAAAAAAAGAAAGAAATCTTCAAATTTGAATACCAATTGTTTTGATACAAGTATAAGATTGACATTAAAGATTAAAGAAAGAAAAATGCAAAGACAAGTGCAAAGGCATACCAACATGATTAATGCTAACTAGATTAATTGTCTTTAACACTAAAGGAAATGAAAACAATAAATGGAAAAAAGAAGCAATAAGAATTTGACAAATATAAATTCAAGATATATAAACGATATGAAAATTAGAAAGTTGCTTCCAAGACTAACTCTTTTCTTCCCAAAAAGCAAGTACAATAATCTACTTTTTCAATTTTTTCCTGTTTTATATTTTCAATTAAAAGTTTATAGCTGTCATTGAAATACATTTTAATGAATTTGTATTTCTAAGCACATTTATAAAATGATATTTAAAATGTGTAATTAAAATTCAAACATATCTTTCTAGAATACAACTTCACAAATAATGTGAGATTACAAATGAAAATTGATGAATATGATGTTTACAACAGGAACACATAATGAAAAAAATAACATTTGATAATAATGGTATGAATGACTGAACTGTATTGAAGCAAAAGAACATTAATACTGCATTAAACAGTATTTTACCTTTCCAACACAATGTGAGTGGAGGAATAACTATTACAGAAACTCAGGCAACATTGGGAAACAATCATAACAATAATTATACCCATAAGAGAGATAAAACATTAATTGACATTGAAAAGCCACAGAAAAAGCAGTGAAATGTGTGTCGTGCTTTAGAATACACATCAGAGTTCCAATGCTGATATCAATGCAAACAAGATGAAACAGACTAAAACACACAAAACTACCATGAAAACCAGTGATATTGCAATACATTTTCTACTTCTACTATTATATCTACTGCCAGCAAGGTAATAATAGGTCCAAAATAAAGCTTACTTCAAGAAATAATATTATTCACTGTTTAGCCAAAGAAATGCATCAAATTAATTGGGACTTTGTTTACTGACACATGTGAAAATATATTTCACCTGGATTAACTAGATAACTCAACTATTTAATAATCCCATACAAATGAAATTAACTTAAAAATTACTGGCCTATGCAAGACATTTTAGAGATATCTATTTCAAACAAAAATGCTATCTATGAAACAAAATGCTTACTTCTTCCCCATGAATCTGTGTGCTAATGTTATACTCTAGATGTAAGGGTTCAATAATAAGTTCAATAAACATTTAAGAAGGTATGAAAATAAGAACTGTGTCAAAAGTGTATTTTACTATTATCTTTTACAGACTCGCAGAAAAAAAATTATGCTTTTTTTCCCCCTTAACTATCACTTTCTATACAGAAATAAAAAACAAAAAAACAAAAAAAGAATTTCTTAACCAAATTTTATTTTTTTTATATTAACTAGAGACATGTCACTTCATAAAAATGTAGGTTTTGCTTTTGCATTTTAAATTAAATTCCTGATATTATTCACAATTTTTTATTGCTTTTAAAATCACCATTTATTTATGTTGAATAAAATAATGTAATTTTTCACTAGGTACTTTGTGGAACTATTTTATTAAATATATGAGCATTTCAGTCAGTGGCACTACTAACAACCTGTGAACTTTTAAAAGCAAAAATTTCCCACGAGTCCTCCTGAAAATTGCTTCTTCAAAATTGCTCATGCGGTTAAAAATTATATTTTAACCACATAGTAATATATAAAAAAATATTTACAATCACACCATACATATAATATCTTGTTTTCCCATGGGGCAATCTGCAATAACTCTGATAAGCACGAATCTGCTACTGCATCAGCACAATTCATCTGATGCAACGAAGATTTTCCTTCAGAGGGAACTATAAGTCCAGATGACTGGATGTTTTCTTAGAAAGAATTCAAAATTTATGCTGAGTTTAAAAGCAACATTCATTTGTTCATTTATTATTATAATTTATGCACATGAGATATTGAACGATTTTTAATAGATTAGAATTAACGAGAAATTAATATTTAATAACTCATTCAAAGGAATGTTAAAAAAAACCTTGACAGGTGGCTCAGTAAATCAGAAAGGTGTTTTTTTTTTTAAAGAAGCAACAATGATGGTGCTGTTTATTTCATCAAATTATTTACATAATTTAGAAGAAGAAAACTAAAAAAATGAAACACAGATGAGGAAGAAATAAAATACATTCTGTCTTGTATTAAATGACCAAACTGAATATTGTATTTCTTTCCATCTATGATGATTAAATAGTTTTCGTTTATGACTGACAATTGCTGACAGGTATTTCTCCTCATGTATAAACATAAACAACTTCTTAGATGCCAAAAGTTTAGATGATAACCTCCTCCCCCTCCCCCCCCTGGACACCCGTGGTGATACCGGCTGAAATGGCCGTCCTGATTAACTTGTCACCTAATTAATGGCCATTTTTTCGTGAAACCAATTGTTTATCCCATAAGACTTGTGATTACCTCCTGAACTCTTGGACGGTGGGTAGACACATTTTGTAGATTAATCTGTATAAGACAATCATAAGTTCCTAACAAATTTGAGCTTTTGTACCTTCCACACTACAACAAGTGGAAGGCTGCTGGGGATTACTATTGATTCAGTATATTCCTACATAGTGATGAAACATCTGATTACTAAGAATATTGATATCTAGAGTTGCTTATCTCACGGGAGCATAAATTTGTTTCTAATAACAATAAATGATTTTATGTATATTCTAAAGTTTCCTTGTGGTGTGAATCTTAGTTTCAAATCTAGTAGGGAATCGAGTCACATTTGGGAAGAAACAATCAGTGAAGTGAATAAAGTGAAAATGCTGCAAACTGAAGGATTTTGTATACAAAGTTGTTTCAGTGCATAAAAGCAAATCAACTTCCAGTATTTTGATTTTAAGTATAATTAAAAATGTGTTAACAAACAACCCACACAAATCTATTTGCAACAATATTTCTCCACAAAGAACATGAGAAAGTTTCTATTGAAGAGGAAATTGCAAAAAGATATCCTGACACTTTTTGCTTCCTGCTTACATCTAGTTCTATCCTTGCAGCCCTGCCTTTGATACAGATGTGCATCTCACACTGTTGAGGAAATTCCTATTGATATTTTTAAAATCTGTACATATGGCAACTTTAGAGACATATGACAGATTTTCAGTACTACCTCAGTCAGAAAGTAAAGTAGTCATGTTAGAAATAGGTGATCTCGTAGAACACATTAAAGCTATTACTGCAATGTTAGTACCTGTGTGTATTTCTAGTGAATTGATATCAATAAATAAGAACCTCCATCTATCAATCAATACAGAAGTCAACATTTACAACAATTGAAGTTGATATGAATATTTTATATGCAGAAAGAAAACTTGAATTTACACAATGAAATGGAAGCAATGATCATCACTGATCTACAAAATGTATTAAATGATAATTAGCAAAAATATCTACAGAAAGGAGAGAAATTGATCAGGTTTAGAGATTAGAGAATTAATTTATCTTGAGTAACTATTATTTTAGAACTCCTAATTTACATTTTACTGGGCTCTAAATATGTTTGTTGTCACAATAATTATCTATTATAATTGCCCTCTTATTGTAAAAGTAACAATAAAGCCTTGAGCAAGAGTCTTCAATGATTTAGTGATTTAGTTCTCAGCTAATTAACAGCTAGCTTTCAGCTTTCAAAATTTACTAATATTTTGTTTAGGATGTTTTCATCTACTGAGTATATAAAATTCACAACTTAGTGCAAAGGAAACAAATTCGAGTTGATCAAAAATGTAAGTCCTCACAGTTAGGAGAGAATAAGTCAAGAACACATGCTTAAGATTATAGAGATACTATCATGTTAGCTTTCGATAACTGATAATTTTTGTGCAATTACAAAGAATTTATATAATACAAGAGTATAATTATATGGGGAATAAACTGCACATTTAAATTTCGCATAAAACTCAATTACTATGTTGTACAATGGCATAAACTGGGCACATACAATTCCTAGGTGTGATAATAGTTTATGAAAAACCAATAAAGGTTAAATCTGAATGTAAAAGTGAATGGAAGAAGGAGCAGTTGATATTTAGTCAGCTAAAATTACATGAAAGCATTTAAAAACCAAAAAGTAATAGTCCTAACTGAGATAAAAACTAAATTTCTACATGCACTTGAATTTTGATGGATCCATTAGTTTAAATCAGCATTATTATATTGTGAATGTTAAAATATTAAATATTTACTATAATATGAATGACCTTACACACAAAATTGGGAGTCTACAATTTTGCACATTTTCCCATTAATTAAGACTGCAAGTCACATTTTAATACCTGCAAGTTTAGAGAGCAAGAGAATCTTTAATAAATATTTAGTATTTTTAACTTTCAGGAAGGCAACCTTTAATGAAAATCCATTTTTCCCCCCCACTAAAGACATTTTGATCAGCAAAATTTTGAAGACAAATTGTTTTTTTTTTTGTTTTTTTTTAATCATACATCTTAAATAAGATAGATCAATAAAATATGTTTCAAAATATAGCACAGCATTCAAATATTCAAATTCATATGTACTACAATATGGATTAAATAAGATCAAAAAATTGCTTACAAGATAGGCTATATACGTACACTTCAGGGAAGAAATAAGTTGCTGAATGCGCAAGTGGCAAATTTTAGAAAAAGGACATCCCAGGAACTCAGAATAATTGTGTGTTTGTGTGTGTGTTATTTTTATTTATTGAAATGTAAGGAACACACTTTTAGGAAATGCAATAATTTTTTTCTATAGATAAGAACTAAAATTTTTAAATTTAAAACATACAGAGAAAGTTATATTTCAGCTGAAAAGACATTTTTTTTTATGTTCAAATATCTGTTGCCATTTCTAGGTCAACATACTAGCTTCTGCTAGCTAGCTTAAATCTCCATGGTAGTTCACAATACAAACAAAACAATTAGAAATTTATTTAAAATTAAAAATAATTTGCTATCATCCTCCTCAATAATTAGTTAAGAATTCTTAAATTAAAACCATTAAAATATTCAAGAAAACTTTGTGAATAATCACGTTCCAATCACTCAACTGCAATATGGAACCACATGTTTATGCAAAACATCTTAAACAAGGGTTTTCTCCCATCTCTTTGAGAGGAATTCTGAACTCTGGACACTCAACAAACAGATGTTGCAATTTTATTGTTTTAAAGGAACTTTCTTATTGTCAAGATAAACAAAAATACCAGAAGAATAAATAAATATAATTGCCTTTAGCAAGAACAACGTAGACCTACAGTATTGTTTACTGTTCAAAATGTTAATTAAGCAAAGTGAAATAAAGTTTATATTATTTTGTGCTTACAAATTATATTTTTTCATACTATAAGATCACACGAAGTTGGTAGTATTTCCATCTTTAACATTTGCATGGCCCATTCCATTTGACAACAAAAAGAAATAAATAATAAAATATAACATTATTACACTTTAAAATCAATCTCATTCCTGAAATCACTGAATTTTGATATTCTACAATTTGGAAGGAGTTTAAAGATGCCTTTGAATTTTGTCAACTTGAAATAAGGAGAACACATGCTCTGTTCTTCACCATATTAACCAATTGCAAGATAAAAGCACATTCTGTTCAGTTTAAAGTAATATTAGTCACAGTATTGCAAAGAACCCTATTGTTTTATAGTTCATTATGTCAAATAAACACCCAGCCACAATGTAAAATATCAAATAAATTCTTTGTTTTATATCCTTTAGTGTTTTTATTTTGATATTTCTTTAATAACTGGGTGATTAAGTGCATTCCAAAATAAATCACAATAAATTTTGAAAAATATCTTGTTACATCCAAGATATGCCACTAACTTCCTTGGTTTCACCAAGAATTATTTTATACGAAACACATTGTATTCTGTACAAAGAAAAGTTAAAATTTCAGTACAGAAAGGAGCGAATAAAAGAAATGGAGTGAAACAATGAAGCAGTGATTAATATAGATAATATACATGTAATTATGATTAACGGATCATTGAAGAAATACAATTGCACTATTGGAGGATGATGTTGTATGATGGGAAGAGAAGTAATTAAAAAGTGTACATACACTACAAAAACTTATGTCTCCTTTGAAGACAATTTGGGTAAAAAAATATGTATAATACGTTAATTTTTTTTTTTTCTTTCTTTCTTCTTTATACACCATTACGTTATTTGATATACTACTGATATTATATTTTTGCAATTCAGTCAATTGTAAAGATTGGGATGGAGGTCAAGGGGTGTAAGTACATCTCAGAAGGCAGATTATTATGAAACTGTATGACGGGGTCAAAAAAATGACAGTTTTGTAGTATATATTTGCGGAACAACCCTAATTATCATTACCTAGAAAACAACTGATCAAACAATATTTCAACCTAGACCAGTGACAGTGAAGAATTTAACCATTTCAGATGCAGAATATCAATTCATTTGACAATTGGCTTAAAATGCAGTTTATATACTTAAATAAATAAATATTTATTTAAATTAATGGAATTTGTACACATTACAAAATACATTTACAAACAGTAGATAAGGGCCACAAAACTAGTAAAGTTTACTCAGTGAAGGTTAAGTTTAGTTACAATCAAATAATTGTATTTGATCTACTTGTGTAATTAAGATACCAGATCACAAAACCAATTCATATGGCAATCATTAACAGTATGCATAAAGAATATGGAATTTTTTGTTGCTAATCTAAACCTTGTACCATGACACTCACCATATATTTTCTCACAAAAACATTAATTAATTGATATTCAGTAAGTACGACCTATTTGTGAATCACACAACACAAAATTAAATCATTGCATATCATAAATGATTAGATGTTATCTTTTTCTCATCACTTTATTCTAAATATGGACTCAATACTAGATCAACAGGACATTAAGTGGACTTGGGAACCGTTCAAGATAATAAGGACCCATTTCAAACTCACATGCCCCTTCCATGATCTGAATCAAGGCTGTCTACCTAGCAGCCAAATTAACAGACCATGTAATCCACAGAATCTCCAAAAGACATACCAAGTACACATGCATACATGTACACCAGTGTATGTAAGTATGAGTATATGAGCATGTATAAACATCTACAAAGCAGAGTAAAATATAAATACCCAAAGGCCACCTTGCAATTCTTTAACACACTTTGCATTATTGAATTTTTAAAAAATTCTTCATTTTGAGCTTTCATGATGGGTTGAATTATTAATAACAAAACATATTAAAGTTCCATTGATATATATGTCATACACTATTTGGAAAAGCTTGTTTAGTTACAAGAATGCTGACAATTTGCAAAGATCCAGGCAAATTGGAAAATCATATAGCCTTTTCCAATTAGCCAAATATTTTCATGCTAACTGCAATGAGCCAAAACCCTTTAGGCTAACTGACGAAAGTACACTGATTTTCTCAAATTGACTGGTTTTATTTAGAAGTAAGTAAGTGAGTAAAGAGGCCAAGAGAGTGACGACTTATTAAAAAGCACGAGATAGAAAGTATTCTATCTTAGCTTGCCTTAGGGGACTTTTGAATTACATATCTAAAAAGTGATCAGTTACTTCGAGAATGAATACATAACTTGAAGAACTGCAAATATATTAAATATTTTCCAAATGTTTACATGATCAGTTGATTAAACTGAAAGAACAAATGATAGTAATACAATTGACCAGTGAATTTGCTTGAAAATTTTGCTACAAAATTAGATTAACTTTCAGAAGAAAAAAAAAAAAAAAAACCTATTTTAGACAACTTCTATTAACTTTTCTGAGATCAGATGTCACTAATGTATGCATAGTGAATTCCTATGGCACTTTGACAAACAGCTGATTTGTCTTCTTGCACACACAAATTTTGTTTGGAATTCAATTCATGACATCAAGTACTGACAGCTACTGAATTGTTGGCCTCCAAACTTTCATTCACTATACCTTCTTGATTAGAAAAATATTTTTGTATCTCCATTGTGTATTTTCTAGATAACTCTTAGGGCCTACTGCCTTTCAGTATTTTTTTCTGGATTATTTTAATGCACAATTTCATGAATACTTGTTCAGTTTTTGCAGTACCCCATAACTTTTCAACCAAATTTAATTTTTCACAAAAGTTTACTTTCATGTTATTAACTTCTGCAGTTGGATAATCACTCCCATTTCTGTCATTGTCCTGCATACAATCCTCCATTCTTTTTTCAAATGTAGTTAAACACAAGTTATAATAAAAATAAGAAATGTCACAAGACCACATGCGTGGTAAAACTACTCAAAGGGTACTAAACAATTGAGTAGTGAAAGGCGAGAAATTCTTCACAGACTATCACTGTGCAAGATTGAAAACGTTTATTAGGGCTCAAATATGCCCTCATTCTCAATATACCAAAATGAGAAGTTTATTGCAATTAGCCAGGATGAAAACAAGTTGACTGACAAACCAGTGCATATTCTCTTATTTACCTAAAGGGGTCTGGGCTTATTGAAATCATCCTCAAAAATGTCAGCCTAAATGGAAAAAGCTATAGAATTTTCCAGTTTACCTGACTCTTTGCAAAACGATGGTGCTCTTTGCAATAAGCAAAAATTTAATTAGCCTAAAACATGTATTTCAGTATTTTTCAGAACTTTCACGGCAAACTTATTCTACAAGAAATCCCAGGACTAACTTATTCTGTAAAAGTTTAAGAAGTATTCTGCAAGAGCACATCTTAAACTTTAAACCTTACGTCACCTATTAAAAACAATACTATTACAATGAAAATTATGTCAAAACATTATCATCTATCATTCCTAATTTTTTTTTTATATATAATTGTGAAATATTAAATGCATTCAAATTGCACAGGGCATTAGTCACCCTGACTGGGAATCAATTGAGTACTTAACTGCAGTTTATACACACTTGGATACCCTTACATCGTATACATCAAAAGTAATATTAAATTACCACTACAAATTATCAAATACAAATATGTATTTCTAATACATGAATAGTGTGGAAGGAATGATGAAAAAGAACGTTACCCAAGAATAACAACAATATCAAACTAAATAAAAACAATAAAATATTAAGATCTCAAGATGCCTTCTGGTATCAACTGAAAGTGGTAATAAGATTGAAACTATCAGTTCATGGAAGTTACGAACAAAAATGAAATAAAGACAATCCTGGAAATAAAGATAGTAAACGTATCTCACTATTTCTTCAGCACCTTGCAGTAGATATTGTTCCCATAAGTACTTCAGAACAATGCAAAATTTTCTACATGTACAAGAATCAATGTAATGTCTTAACTCATATTCATTAATTTAGTTATAAAATAAAAGTGAAAAACTTACCTTCACCATTTCTGTACTCCAATGTATCACAGTCACTGGGTTGTTTCTTATTGCACTCATCGCTTCCACGACTGAAAATTATGTATACAATTAAAAGATTTTTAAAATTCATGAACAGTTTGTCATTTTACAAGCTAAATTGGGAATTTTTCATCATAAACTGAATATATCATGAGGTTAAATGAGTCTTTACAATTGCTTTGATATCATCTCAACAGTCTTCATGTTAGTTTGCAAGGAGCAATTCAGAAAATGACTCATTTTTATGTAACCCACTTTATATTCAGCATAAGAGTGTTTATACTCCCAATACAAAACAAAATAAGAATGTTCAATTTCCAGAAAGAAGTAGTAAATGGAAGAAACATTTTCAAACCAATAACTTTAAACTAATGAAGACAAAAAGCAACAGCTCTTTTCATTAAGAAAATGTTCTCTGTTCATTATGTTTGTATTTCAAGCAAGACAGCAATACAACTTACTGTATACCAAAAATATATTTCTGATACATTACACCCTACACCAGAATTCTTAATGGAGTCTGTACAAATGACCCCTGGAGGTTGATGAAATTTTGAAGGGTGTCAATGATAATTAAAGTGTTGATTGGGAGTCAATAGCCGAATATGAATCGGCGCCTGATCAGAATAATCAAGATCTCATTGATAACCAAAAAATATTAATGAACTTGAACTTTTTCTGATATAAAGCAACAAAACTCTTAATAATAAATTACAAATCCGCTCCTCTCCTTTCCTTTCGTATCCTTCATTTATCCTTAGGAATAAGATGTTTAAAAAATTCAAGAAAGTACAACTCTTGATTAACGATACTCTATCATGCTCTTGCATGTATGCAAGTTCTCTTTGCAGTATGCACCGGAGAAATGCAATGGTCAGTTCTTAAAAAACACTCAACATTTTGTAACCATATATTTCCATTATATTTCAATAAAGATTAGAAAAATTGAGATATTTACAAGATATTAGCATACAAAATTATTATCACTAAGGCATTTATGTGCATTTCATTGTGTCATGATATGTGGATGCTGTATATCATAGAGAAACATAAGGGCTCAATGAAGCGAACAATTTGTTTAAAAGTGGTTATGTACGAAACTGACTGGGAATTCCTACCCTACACTATATAAAAACTTCTAAAGTAGTAATTCAATGCATAGTTTGAAGACTTAAATCTGATATTAAGTTTCACAAATCCACCTGCTCTAAATTGCAGAATTTGAAAGAAAGTTCAGCAAAAACAAGAAATATGTTTTCCTCTAAACACTGGTTAAATGGAAAGAATTCATAATAACTTTAGTACAAACGCTTTTTGCAATTCAACATTGGATTTAACACTTAGCCAAGTAAATAAATAATTGATTTGGAATTGGATATTAATGGCTGGTAACATGCATTGAACTATGAACCAAACTAATAGTTTTCATCATAATTATTAGAAATATGTATTTATTATAATTATTATTATTATTATAATTATTATTATTATTATAATTATTATTATAATTATAATTATTATTATAATTATTGTTATAATTATAATTATAATTATAATTATAATTATAATTATAATTATTATTATTATTATTATTATTATTATTATTATTAATATTATTATTATTTATAAGAAAACAAAATATCGCAGTTAATGTGTACATACAGTACACATTTCCTTCAATATTTTCCTTCAACATCATGCACAAACTGAATGATTACCTTCTTAAGAAAACAACAGCAATTATAATAACGATGACCAGGAAGACAACAACTCCGACTGTAGCACCAGCTATCAGTCTCACTTGCATGTCAGTATTACCAAAGTGTTCTGAAAAAGAAAAGGTAATGATTATAACTATTTTCTATTAATAAATATAAATATGGATATGAAAATGTAATGCATTTAATTTAAATCACTAATTGTATTTCTAAAAGAAAATTGTTCTAATAATTTTAAGAAACAACCACAAAAGCATAAAGTGTGAAAAATTCCAAATTCAAATAGAAATTTAGGCATTCTCTTATAAAATATATGTCTGTATTCATAAACCATTATGCTTACAAACTAATCTATGAAAATGTTTTGTACTTTATTCCCACTCATATACAAATTACAAAATGTTATTCTTTTGTTTTTCAAGCCTTGTTTACAAACTTTGCATTCTGTGTATGAGAGCAAAGATATTTTTAATTGGGTTTGTCTTTGAACTATGTCGGTGTCCCCAAAATATTTAGTGACTTTCTTTCCAAAAGTTCATGGAGCATCCTTATGAGGATACCCCAAACCATTCAAAGGCGCGTTTCATTCAAACCTGCCAAAATAATCTCTAATTTATTTTTAATGGCTTTCAAGTATCAATCTTGTTGTACAATATTAAATTTTACCCCCTGAAAGTTAAAAATGTTCTCTTCACACTGGTCTTGGTGAAAATAGAAAGAGAAAGATGTAAACAAGAGACAAGTAGAGAATGAAATGGAAGAAGTCTAACAGGGGAGAACAGGATTGATAAGCATGAGGAAAGAAAGGAAGGTTAATAGGAGTAAATGAATGACATACTTGTTTCAAAAGGGGTTTACTGAGCACAGGAAATAATGAATAATTAGTAAATAAAGACAAGTCAAAAAAAGATGAACAGGTAAATACGGAATATGGGAATGGGCTTAAATTGATTTTAAGGACCATTGTAGTTAATAGTAAAGAGAAAATTTTAAACGAGATTAAGATGGATACAAAAATACAGAGAAAGTATAAATAATAGAAGAATAAAAAGTAATTACATGTAAATATTCATATTCGGTAGAATTTGATATCATAAAATAAGGTAATGGAATATATAATACTGTAATGTGAATAAGAAATCTAATGAAAATAAGATAAAATGTATAAAGTAGTGATGGGAAGGAATCTAAAAATGGAT
This sequence comes from Teleogryllus occipitalis, assembly GCA_011170035.1. Classification (NCBI taxonomy): domain Eukaryota; kingdom Metazoa; phylum Arthropoda; class Insecta; order Orthoptera; family Gryllidae; genus Teleogryllus; species Teleogryllus occipitalis. The sequence continues at coordinate 85,431 of BLKR01004147.1, forward strand.
TAACACTATGTGTTGGAAGGAACAAAGATTTGACATAAAATAACATAAATGAAGAACAGAAGAAGATAAAACAGTAAAGTAATATGTTCATGACTTATGTTATGAAACATGTTAGGATAAGAAGAAATGTTAGTGTTAAATAGGGTAAATAAGTAAATTAATAAAGCAATAAATAGGTAATTAGGATTGATGTAAGAGTAGGAATGAATCTATTTGTGCTTGAAAGGGGAAAGGTGGGTTACTGACAAGGAAAATAAATAAGTTCAACCATACGCATGACAGGATTAATTCTGAAAATAAATTAATTCATTGAATTCATTCCTCCAACCCTACAGTCACACCATCCCTGCAGTCACAAGAACAAAATCCTCAGAACCATAGAATACATTCAGTAGATTTCAAATTAGTAATGATTCCATATTCAGGTAATTAGCTGCATCATTTTGACTGTGTTAAAACCAGAACATAATATAAATATTTTGTTAAAAAATATGAAGACTTACCTAGAACCTGTCCAGTCTTCTTTGAAACAACTTTACTGTACTCTCCCCAGCCATGCTGTGTTTTTGCTCTCACTTGGAAGCTATAATCAGTGTTTTGGCGCAGACCAGTAAATGTGTATTTTTGTTTTTGAGTCCTAGCTATTATGGGATTTGAACTGTTGCTTGTTGGAAAACCACGCACCTAGTAAAATAATAATTTCAATAATCAATTAATAATTTCTTGAAAAATTAGGAGACAAAAAGGAATGAAATTAACAATATTAGATTTATAGCTAGGTCATACCTCATACACTTCCACAACTTCACTTTCAACTTCTGGATCATCTCCAATAACTGGAGCATCCCACTCAAGAGTAATTTCTGTAGATTTCACATTAGTGATATTAACTTTAGTGATAGTTGATGGCACTGAAGCTTCAGTTGTTACAGTTACATCAACTGACTGACTTTGCCCAGATAATTCTGAGACACCATTTTCAGCAAATACTTGACACTGATATGTCGTTACTGGATTCAGTCCAGAGATTCTAACTTCTGTACTGTTAAATAAAACCTAAAATAAAGAAAATCATTTGAATAATTTGTATGTAGACCTATTTGTTTAGTGGAAGTGTAGCAGTGTTAGTACAAATGAACTTTGTAAGCACAAGCCCTTTCATCAAAACTAAACCTTCGAAGTATCAAACAAGTATCTTCATGAAAACATGATCTAGAATAACTCCTAATTTCAGCTAAGTTACATGTTAACTTCATTTTTCCACAAGTGTACTTAAAAATAGTCACTATTATGGAATTTCATTTTATAAAAATTAATTAAAAATGCACAATATTTCATAATCACTTACAGTCTTAGGAGAATATATAACACCAGATGCACTTGTATTGCACTTTACTCTATATACAGTATCATTACGACCACCAAGAAAATGAGGAGGTTGCCAAGACAACATCACAGTAGACTGATCCACAAAATTTACAGTAAGATTCCTTGGAGCAGAAGGGGGCTCTGAAAACAAGAAAATCTCTTTAGTTATTATGAACATAAACCACTAACACAACTCTTCCCTAATACAATAATGTATATACAATATTCACTGCAAATAAGTTTACCCCTATCTTCCAAAATCTAATTACATATCTTCTTTCTCCACCCTAAAGGATTTTCATAAATATACTTATTTCTCAAATTTCCTCAAAGACTCTTATGTTGATAATCTTATAATATTATATTATGGTAAAAGATACAGAACTTGCATATCTTATTTTCTCAAAAAACCTAAAGATGACTTATTTAGCTAAACTATCATGATATATCTAAAACAATAATTATTTGCAAAATTCCCTATTGTAAATAGACCTAAAGATATTAAACATTTTTTGAAGCAGTGATGTACAAAATTAAATTATTGATTTACCAATAAAGCACATTGTTAAAGACAGACAAAAATCTAAAAGCCAGTAATGCTTTTTTTGTTTTTTGTTTTTGTTTTTGTTTTTTTTTTAAGACACTTACGAGTACACGGCATATTTTTTGGATCCTTTGGAGCTCGATAATATTGTGCATTACAACGGCATTCAGCAAATCCGGATTCAAGAGCTTTGCTGTGATTGGGACAGGGTTGACACCGTTCATCTCCCGTGTTGTGTTTGAATGTTCCCGCAGGGCAAACTGCAATAGTAATACACAATGAAACAAACACATAATTACATTTTATATACAAATACTATTAATACAAAGCAATGATAACAATGACAACATAAACACTCTGTCTTGAATTTATCACAACAATAAAAAATGAGTATTTGAATAAAACCATTTCATACCATTGCAAGTTTGTTTATCTTCATCTGCTTCATAGCCAGCTTTACACTTGCACCCTCCAGAGGGTAAATACCATTTACCATCCCCTTTGCAGAGATATGTGGGTGGCTCAACTTCTTCAGCATTATCTACACACTTTCCTGTTGCCTGTTCAATGAAAGTGACTTCTCGACCAGTAGGTGTAGTGGGGAAGTGAGCAAAATTCACAGTCACTTCAGGACATGTTATATAATAAACCTGAAATAGGGTATTAAGAAACATTCATGATTCTCTTAAATAAATTTTAATGCAACACAGAGAATTTTGTTTAATTTCTAGAAAATAATATTGAATATACCTTTATAGCCAAGAGAGATATGCAGGCACCTTGGTCACGAAATGCAAAATATACTCCTTTCTTTGTAACTGGAATGGACTTGATTTCAGTATTAATTGTGACTTCACTATTTGTATTGAATCGTCCTTCACCAGCTGCTATTCGACCTAAAACACACACATTAAAAAAATGAAAAATTAAATATTTAAAATCCTAACTCATTTATTTTGGTAAATCAATGTACTATAAAATTTATCTTCATTTACAAAGTACACAACATACAACATACTTAATAAAATCATCACCACCTTGCAGTAAAGTACAAAAATTAAGATATTACTATACATAATCAGAGATGCACTCAATGTGTTTGTGGGTGTGTATGGGGAGGGGAGAGAGAGGGAGGGGGGAGAGAGAACAGAGAGGGAAGAGAGACCCCCCCCACCCCCGACAAAATACACAATTTTATTTTTAGTAATTTAAAATGAAACATGATTTTTTTGTGATTTATATTATTTTTCTGATACTTTTTAAATTAATGGCTACAATGTAATGTGTTGATGTTATAATAAAGAAACATTTGAAATAAATTAATTAACTTCCAGTTTACTTGCAGATTAACAAGTGGGGAGCATGCAGTGAGCATGCAGAGCAACATGTGGAGAACATTGAAGAACATGCTGAGGAAATGTAGGTGAACATGTGAGGAACTGCAAAGAACATGTAAGGCACCTGTGAGTAGAGGCATATCTAGGTACTCAGGTGCCAATGGCAAGCATGGAATTCGCGCCTCTGTCAGGTTAATTCAAATTAGGATTGTTGTTATTTGTTTTAGCGGGTATACTCTTAAATAGCGTCCCTTATGAGCGGCGCCCATGGCACGTACCATTTCTGCCATACCTTAGATACGCTTCTGCCTGTGAGATATGTGCAAGGAAATATGTAATGAACATGCTGGGGTACATACAAGATAATGTATGCGAGCACTTGCGGTGCAACACGCAGGGAACACGCGGACCGATCTGCGGGGGTAAGAGTGGTCAGAAGCGAACAGAAACTCGAAAATATGTACAATTAAATTGAAGAAATAGAATTTAAAAAAAATCGAAGATAAAATGAAAGTTACTATTCGATTTTTTACGCGATTTAATCTCACCGCTTCGCAATTTTAGAATGTTTGCCGAACAGTTCCCGTCCGTCGTTCTTCGCTTTCGTAGCATCAGGAGATGATACGTGAACGAGAGCAAGTTAAAGGATAGTGTCCAAAATTATTTCTAATTCGACCTCTCCACTCATCTACAAGAGGCAAAGCAAGTGTCTCAAAGCAGGCAGCCTTCCATCTCTGCGCGATGCTCACCAATGAGTCTGTAGCTCTCGGGTTCCCATGGCGGTGGTTCCCGGGTGGCGGCGTCGAATTCATAGTACAGCAAACTAAACGTCTCTTTGCAGGACAGCGCATTGCCAGGAAACAACGAACAGTCCCGGATGGTGAACTTTATTTCGATGTAAATGCGATTCGCTGTCCGCCTCTCCACGAACGGGGTCCATAGCCAGTTGTTGACGTTGTTGTAAGCCACGTCACAAACGACGTATGATCTCCAGTTGATTCCCTTTTCGAAATTCGTAAAGCTTTCTTCTACCCACTGAAACAAAGAAACAATCAAATCAGATTAACTGAGAATTTGAAAGCGACAAAGTTGGCACAAGAAAATTAAATTTAGAATTCACTGTCAGCTCCTAATTGACAGCCGAGGGGTTTCAATGAAGTGTAAATTGGGATGAAATGTGTAGCACTCGATTTGGAGAATTAGGAGAGGCATGGGCAGAATTACTGATGTTTTTCGCCTACACGACAGAACTCGTAAGAAATGTAGTGGATTTGAGTGATTATCAATATCTTAACAGAGCCCAAATCTAAAGCAGCGAATGTCTCAATAAAGATAGTAACATTTCATGTTTATTAGGGTGCCATGTGGACATTATTCAACCACCTGTAGAATATTGTTCTAATAAGTCATTGTACAGAAACTCTCTTACCATTTCTGAGATGTTTTTGTTTTCCAAGAACTTTTTGAGTTCTATATTAACCGGAGATGTTTGTACGAGAAAGAATATAGCTTTTGTAATTCTAGTCAAATATCGACCAGAAAATTTGGTGGACAGTATAGCCAAAATAAAAACAAACTTTCGATCTAGATAAAATATAATACTAAAATATTTTATCGACCATAATTCGAAAATATTGGATCTATTAGTTCTGACTTTATTTAACGACTACTACTCTTTTTCCATTTTTTCGGGACGGGAACAAGAGAGCCCAGGAGGTTCCTTTAAACTCCATTCCTCCGAGCAGGATTATTCACCTACTGATTCACCTCCATAGGAATGTGCTCTTTAGCTTTCCTCCTCACTAGCGCTGAATTATCTGCACCACTTGAGGTATCCAGAAGGTCAACCAGGCAAAAATTAAATGAGTTACAGTGGTAATAACTTGCGTAAATAATTATACGACAATCGACAAAGATTCACAACTTAGAATCTACTAGCTAGCGTTAAATGTAACACATCAAGATATTTATTGCAGCTAAACATTTTGCAATTCGCAAAGAGCGGTAGAGGCAACATCGCTGTCTCTGTGCAGCATCGTTGTCCGGGAGATTCTAGGGTTCGAAGTTCTACGGTGCTGGATTTTCGACACTAGCTACACGGCTGGATTGAATTCAACAACTGTCTGGAGAAGAATTCTAGCGACCGTCTACTCTTATCAGTAATTTTCGGTGGTTTCTCTGGTCAATACCAGGGGAATAAGAGCAGTTCCTTATAAACGGGCCAAAAACGATCGTGCGTAACCTTTTCTTCCCCCTCCCTGCCCCCTGCTCTCCTCTCTCTCTCTCTCTCTCTCTCTCTCTCTCTCTCTCTCTCTCTCTCTCTCTCACACACACACACACACACACACACACACACACACACTTACATACACTACATTAACGCACATGTCGAGGGACCAGTTGGGAGCTTAGAGTTTGTCCCAGTTAGGGCGTTGCCCCACAGAAGGAATAACCTAGAGGGTAAACTCGCAAGCCGACGTGTAGGTCGGATGCGGATCTCACGTTTCAGTGGGCGAGAAACATCACCGCCTCCCCGGATATAACATGCCCTACACTTCCGGGACTAATGAGATCAGAAGTTGACGCACCCGGAATCAATATCCACTCGCTCGCAAAGCAAAACAATACAAGCTTATCTATATTACGAATTTCCAATGCGTGCAGAAATTGAAAGAAAACCATGTAGCCTCCGACCATGTGACAGGTGTCTGTGGTTTCGTAACATGCCCAGGAACTCGGCCAAAAATCCAAAACAATGAAATAGATTCGATTCTGGTGAAAAATGCAAATAACTGATTGCATTATTCCGGCCATTCTGAATCAGTGCGTACTGACTGAATTCTCATAATCAGAGCGTTACTACTAACGACATAGCCGACCGCAAGTGACAGCAAAGCTCACGTAACAGGAAGAGGCCTCCCGCCATTAAAATTTGCTAGTCACGGGTTGCGTTATTGAATAGCAACTTTTTGATATCCTTGGTGTGAAAAGAACTGTTTTACTGTATACAATTTTAATGCAGTATTCCTGAAGACATTTTGTCAAATCATTTAATTTTTTTCAGTGTATTTAATTCGTTCTTCTGCAATGTGCGTGCTACTTTTTTGAGAAACCATTTAATGTGGTTTTGTTGAGAAAATTTTTTATTGCTGCAGGTCACTAGCAGAGTTGATGTCAACATCTTTGTATGTTTGGACGGTACAGAAACATCTAAGTTTTCTAGAGACCAGGTATTTAGGCTTACCTAGTTCCCGATTCAAAAATACAATATTATGATCATTACTCTAAAACAGTATGCAGACTATTCAGAATGTATTCGTTTCATAACGAAATGGTGTTCCTAGCGTTCGACTCCGTTGGATTTCTGTGGAAGCAAGCGACGTCGCCCCGAAATTTGCCAGAGATATGCGGGTGCGCGCATCGTCCCGGAATCCGCTTGGGGCGCAGCCTCCCTCGCGCCCTCGCCCTCGCAGCGCCCTCGCAGCGCCCTCGCCCTCGCTCCCGCCCTCGTCCGCCCCTGTGCCCTCCCAGCTGCGCTGCGCTGCGGTGCCGTGCCGCGCGACTGCCTGCCAGGGAGAACCCTCGCCTGCACCCCGACTTGCACATACAATCATTTCATCTCATTTGTTTCTATGGCAACAATCCCACACGGGCTGACCCAGCGCTTTCCGCGGCGATCTACTCCGGAATCTTTCAAGGCCCGGGAAGCGGTGAAAGCTCCCAATGTAAGTTATATCCGTCGCCCGGAAAAGAGCTCTTCCGCGGAAAGCAAAAGCGGATTGTAATCGCGCGGAAGTATTATTTCATTGGATAATGCATCTTCGAAGTACTTCCGATCAGAATCAAAAGTGGAAATTTAACTCATGGGCACAGCAATTACGTTCGGGACACTAGCTTCGCAAATTTTCTTCTAATTATGCATGAACTAGCCACAAAGAGTTAAATACCTCATCGATTGATCTGGATTCGCTAAAATGAGCAAAATATTTATAGTAGAAAAGTTCCTCCCTTGATGTAACCTAATCCACATTTTTTGTTCACAAGCTAAACCATTATTTCCTTGGTTTAAGCTCACTCAGTAGTTGAACATTTCAGTTAGTAAAAATAGACCTTCTCATGTTTTCAATTACGCTACTATAAAATGTCGACAATTTGGCGAATAGTGCTGTAACACACAAGAATGACAGAAAGATTACATAAAACATAACTATTCCAAATATGTGAAACTAAAAAAGCTAGAAAGCGCCCTTCTACGTGTTGCGAATGGTAATTGACGAGTATGTTCTCTAAGTTACACCAGTTAATAACAATAATTTATTAATATTAATTTTGAGGGAGAAACGTCTGCACAAGTTCGGTCATTGAACTGTCACAATCAAACAATTTATCTCCCGCCATATCTTCTGTAACATACCTTTAACAACGTTTATGCTTCCGAAACGGGTTTAAACCCACCTCACCCCTATCTCACACCTTGAGCCGAAAATTTAGCTGCAAACTCACCTACGCCTCAATAAACCCCAACAAACCACACAAACACGCATACTCTCACAGGCGCAGTACCACTAACTGACTGTAGCTCGAGAAATCGCCTTATTTTTATAAAGCTGTAATTACTTTACGTATAAAACGATGTGCGCTTATTTTAAATTATTTGTCAACATTCAACGTAGTACACTGTCAAAAGGCACCACAATTTGAAGCTTCTCCCACAATGTAGTACATCCTACACGCGTAAAACGCATGGGATCGTCATTATCCAATTATCTTAACCGACGAATTTTCCAATTTTCCACTTTTTCACAAAAACCCACTCAAAGAGAATATATATAAGGTGTTCTAGGAATGCATACATTATTCATGAGTTCTCCAGAAAAGAATTTGGCTTGATATTGCGCCCGGTAGACATCGTACACCATTAGAGAGAGAACAACATTCTTCGCCTAGGTGCCTCATCTTCCTTAGATTCGAGACAACTTCGAGGAGCATAGAAAATCATCTTCAGTTCTCGAGCGGAATTCATTAGATGATAATTTCACGAGAGAATGCATATGGAAACCATATGATAAGTCTGAAAGAGGGCAGCAATTTCAGGAAAGGTAGACTTGAAAAGTAGTAATCAATTAACATAAAATTACAAGGCAAACTGCACACATTTCGATAGGCTTTAGTGTAAACCAAAATTCTACACACAATCTGTTCTTTAGAACAAGACAATAGTAAGCGCCACTCAGGCCATTTTTTGGATTAAGTAATGGTCATATTTTCCCCTTATACACTACCCATCTACATATTCACGTACAACACATGCGATGTAAAAGAATCCAGAAGTAGTATGTTGATAAAAATCAGAAAAAATGCGGACTTAACTGTGCATCTAGCAAAAGCAATCAGTAGCTGTGCCATCAGTTGAATACGAGAGAATCTTACTGCAAGTCCAAGTATTGCATTAGAACAGCAGTAAGCTTTCTCAACTTCAAAACGTTCCGCAAATGTAGTTTATGGACGTATTATTTGTCAAAACATGATGTTGCAAGTTGTCGAGATCATGTTTGCATGGCATGAACACGTCATAAAAAGAGAAGTGGGTGAAATTGAATCCTGCCAGCAGAAACTTTTTTATGTGGAAAAAACTTGTAAAATACCTGTTCATATTAGTAAACAATATTCTGGACAAAACAATAGATTATTTTCATGACACTTCCCTGGCAATGGGATGCGTGATGTAGTGGCACATGTTATGCCACCAACAGGTCTTGTATGCTTGTCCTTTGATGCAGATCATGCTTTAATTGAAAAACGACAGGTTAAGTAGCAGTTCATTTTTATCACTGATTTCTGGATCGAAATAATTAAGACAACTTCAAAGGAGTAAGAATTCCACAAAAAACGCTAGGAAGGTGGATGATTTTCTAACTGAGTCATCTGTGATAAAATTTGTGTCGAAAAGACGACGTCTTTATCAGCGGTAAGGTTCAGTTTATAACGCACCTGCTTCCAACTGGAACTATACTCCTGCTCAAAATACGTAACTCACGAAGAACAGTATTTTTTAAAATTATTTTTAAAAAGTTGCCTTTACATTTAATACCTTGTTATATACTTGACACCTGAAAGTGGAGCATATTTAATTTTATTCATTTCGTTCATTTTTTACAAGTGCATTTTTTTAAAATTTTGGTTCATAAGAGCAAAACGTAGAACCAAACTGACTTTTCGCGTGGACTTAGAAAAAACTTTAAGAAAGTTAAATAGCGGTACGGGACAACCTAACTTCTCGCCAAGAACAATACAATGCATTATGCAGGTAGCCTATTTTTAAACTACGAGAAAAGATCTAAGGAAAGGAAAACAAATTGCTATGTAGCCTATGAATGGTACACTAGCAATTTTCTGGGATTGGTTCAAATAACTGAACTCAAAATAAAATCCGAGCTAAGGTTTTAAAAACTAGAAATCTAAGCAAGCATTCGCCTGGATGTTACCAGAAGGATTCGAAAGAAGCATTCGCTACTATACATCGAATCCTAGTCATCGAAACACAAATGCTAGCTAGTTTGTTCGGCAGGTGGAGCCGCGACGTCCGTTTCAGGGGCCTCACGCGGCTGCCCGAGCAGGATACAGACCCCGCAATACCTCGCAGGCAGCTCATTCCACGGGAGAGGAGCCCCGCCACGTGCTGTGGCGATGGTCGCATCGCCGCCGCCGTTGCCGTTGGCGCCGCCGCCGGAAAGCGACGTCGGGCCCTTTGACGACAAAGGCTTTGCCGCCGTGCTCTTCCGAGTTTGGCCTTGCGTGTACGGAAGCGCGCCCCTCTCCGCCTTGCACTCGCCGCCCCGCCCCCTCCTCATTGGCCCCAACCCTTCCCCTCCCCACCCCGCCCCTCCCAGTCCCACGCCGCCCTGTCCCACCCCGCCACGCCTCGCCACACCCCGCCCCGCCACGCCCCGCCACGCCTCGCCACGCCACGCTCCGCCACGCTCCACCACGCCACGCCCCGGCTGTCCATACCATTCGAGTGTGGCGCCGCGCCGTAATGTTCTGAGCTGCGCTGAGGTGCGGTGTAGTGTTTTGCGGAAGGCAAATGGTTTCTTTTGCTTTTTAACCTCTAGTTTCACGCCTCCGCGTGCATCTAACACACGTTAATAGCTTATTCTTATGGCGCTTCAGGCGTACAATAACGGCGTGCGAGAATATAGTGCTGTCATAATGGACTGCTAATGCTTGTTCCGTTATTGAGGTAGCAGGTCCGCATAGGAAACTGGCATTCTCTAATTAAAACATGCAAAATTTCAGTAAGCTAATTCCAGAAAATATAAAGAAGATACATTATAATACGATTACTTTCTACTCGATTAGTAATCTCTTCAATACAAGTTCATCAGATGATGTTTTTTGTTCCACATCGTTGGGTCGTAATTCATTTCGGTCTGAATTATGGTAATATACACTTTATGGTAATATATTTTCGTAAAATAACGTTTCAAATTTTTATAAACATTGGTGTAAAAGTGTTAAAAGTCATCTTCCAAACAAGTTTTTTAAACGAATGTGCTCATGCTGTGCCACAGAACGCAATCGGATTATTTGACACACTTCATGAAAAGTGCACAAATTCAAATAACATTCAAATATAAAGCGTTCGTGCGTTTTAAATTTTTAAAATTTCTGACAGTTTTTTCCGCGGAAATAATCCGATAGTTTAATAATTAAATTTAGAAAGAAAATTATAATATTAAAAGGAAATTTTTTTCTGAAGGGCACCATTTGTCAGCAGCGTGAGGCTCGTCTTAACAGTCCGTAACTGGTTCCGCGATACGATGCAACTTAGGAAATTATCATTTATACACAAGTGAAGTACACTTCTAAAAATTTCGTGTCGTTGAATACATGCAGACTCAATCAAAATATAGATAATTCTGAGATATACGCCTTAGTTACTACGAATATTTTACAATGAAACCGACGAAGTATTTTTATCAAAACTTGATGAGGTGCGGCGCCTTTGAAATTGGCGCACATGCGGCGGGGCGGCGCGCGTCTCGGGACTCGCCGCTTCGAGGTGTGCAATGAGCAACCTCTCAACCTCTGGGACCGGAGGCGAAGGGCGAGTCATCGGCGTGACGTCGCCCCTACTACAAAAGCGGCGGCAAAGGCTGACAGGGGATCAGTTTCAGTCAGCCAGCAGTCAGTCAGTCAGTCAGTCCGACCTAGAGTCAACAACACAGTCAACCCCGGAGTCAGCCAGTGAGTCTGCCACGGGAACGAGTCAACTATACCGACAGTCCCGGAGTCGTGAGATGGAGCTCAGTCAGCCGCTGGAGGGGTCGCCGCAACGGAGGAGACGAGAGGCTGCACACTGGCGGCCCGAAAGAGGGCAGCGTACAAACCGACTGTGCCTGGGTATGCACGGAGACCTACGAGGAGAGGCGGCTCTGTTGGAGAGGGCGTTTTGCCCGCCCAACCTGGGGGCGTGGTCCGTGACCGGGGAGCACGGGGCAGGCGGAAGAGGCGTCCGCACTGCAACCACTCTCCGTCTTTTGATTTTGGCTGCGTTGACTCAAAGAGGATTTCGAATTGTTAATCTTACTTGGTGAATAAAGAGAGATTAAGCTGATGTGCCTCTTTTCTTTACTGAGCATAACAAAAACATTTTAATATTTTAAACACAGATGGTGGTTAAAAGTATCTTATTGAAATACTTCATTGATTTCACTGAATCTGATACATCGACGGGGAACACATTACTGATATTTTTTGTCGACTGGCTAAAATATTTTGAAGGCAGCGACTGCATTCCAAAATTTCCTCTCGTAACAACCTTGTAATGATTGTCTAATGGCGTTCTGTTCGACATCAACGTCAGTCAAATCTGCACGCGGGCGCATACACATGCATACTACAAAACGACTGCAAGACTACAATGGCTTTTTTGACGGTCGAAAACAAGATTCACAAGAGACTTACTATAAACATTCAGAATACATTTACAATTGTTTATCTATCAACAAGTCGTGATTGTGAAGGGCCATACACTAGTTTCATCCAAGGAAGTGCGAAGTAGATTGTTAGTTCTCTTCCAAACGTGAAAGCAAGCAAATATGAGTTAATCACATAGAGGAAATAAACGACGTGCGAGATGAATTCAAACAAGTTCCAAACATACGTTCCGTAAATTACTCATGTGTGTCCGTGCAGAAGTCGTCTTCAAAAATCATGATCCACAACATCCATTTATTCCTTTTCCTGTAAATTAACATTTATAACTTCTACTGAAATAAACGATCCCAAATACCTTACAAACCTCCTTTTGATTTTCAACGTCTTCTCGCTACAGTAATGCCATAGTCTCCAGAGCAGAGAATCAATCATAAGCAATGATGAGATGGAACGTACTCTTGAAATACGATTTTAATTTAACGCAATTCGAACTATTTACTTTCATTGTTCCCAACGAATCAAACTCGAAGAATCAGAATCAGCATCAAACCAAATACAAAGATTAATACTCACTCAGCGAAGTCGTTCTAATATTCCCACAATCACAGCTCATTAGAGTTCGACAGATACAGCATCCATTACTTTCTCTATTATTGTCGAAAATAAATACGCCCAAGAGCATCGCAATATTCTCAGTGATTATCCAACATACGCATGCTAAATCGGAAGTATCCACAGAAGTAGGACAATGTATTTAGTGCGTTGCCAATAGCGCAAAAAACCTATTTTCTACAACCGTCCAGAACTTTCTTTCCAAACCCAATAAACACTATCGTATTCATCTATTACGTATATAATGGTACACAGCTAAATGTTTGCTGTACTTTTGATTGAAGAATAAATGCTGGAAAAGTATAAAATAATGACTTTCAATTGTTCAAGGTTTCTCGTTGAAAGTTAACAGTTTCTAGACGCCTTGATCTTATGTATTCTCCTATTTAAATTTCTCGAACCCTGTTGTGTTAAGAGAGCTACATAATCAGGAGCTTCTATTTTTCAAATTGAAGATTGGATAGCGGTGCCCCCTTTTCTAACTCACCAGGGACCAAGAAATTTAAATTGGAGAATAATTCGTATCAATTTACATCGTCTCTTCTTGCAGAGTGATTGATTTCCCTGTTTCCCTATTTTATCACTTACAATAGGTCTGTACTTATTAAATATTGTTATAATTATATATTAAATAATATTATAAAATTCAATTCTAATCTCTGTAGGTATCAAACGAAACGACTTCAGTGCCTGTTCCTAAAAAATTACAAATTTCGCTCATGAGTTACTAAGAACATAAATGGGTGGTGTTTATTACAAGTCTACGATGTTTTGCGTGGCAGAGTAGAACCATGAAATACCAAAAAAGATAAAAAGTTTTAATATATATTTAATTCCTAATTGGTTAAAACTGCAGAAGAACCATAGTACCTACAAGACTGACTAACGTTTCATTTGATTCGTTCTTACCACAAGATCTATGGAGCGATAAATTCCATGAACATTTTAGTTTTATGGTTGAAAACAAGCAAAGCAATCAACAGTGTTATTTCTCATCTTGATGTAACTTTTATAACCCTATTCATCCACGCAGTGCAAGACTCGGCTAACTGCGAATACGCGTATATTAAGCAGAGGCCCGAATCGGGTTGCAGCACCATGAGAAAGAAAGCAAAGAATCATGTAATTCACGTTTCAAACGTGTCGCCCAATAGATAAGCAGCTTTTGCTGCTGCAGACCACTCGTATATACGTTTCTTGCGAAGATGCACTGAAGCTCGTACGAAACTTTCGTAAAATTAAACATTATCTCAGTGCTTAGGACACATAAACGTTGTTGATTCTTTTCAAGGTGCCAAGGACTTGGGAATGTATCATTGATAGTTTCAGAACTTTTCACACACCAAAATAATTACTTTGTCATTTTGAATATTCATAAAAGATTAGAGAGGGTGAGAATCTGTAGTGACCAAAGGGACAGCCGAAAATGGATTACAATCCTAGTCACTCCATATTTAATTTGTATACAAAACGAGTTGGCAACGAGGTTCCCCCGTTTGTCACTACCAGTTCATTTCACCTATCAATTCCCGTTTACCGTTCTTATGACATCTCGACTCTAGAACATCCCCTAGGACGGTTCCTCTCATGACAAGATTCTCACCTATCAGACAGCTTCAAGAAGTTTCGGATCAATAGGAGAAAAGATAAAAGATTATTACTAAAAACATTATTGGAAGTACTTAAAAATATTAGATATTTAAGATGTGGACTCATTCGGTTCCTGAAAAGATTGGCATGACTGTTCAAGCTGACGAATCCTGGGTTTATTAGTACCATCTGTTATCAGATCGTTTCTATTATTTGCCATTTTAAAGAGTTCGCGGGGAAAACTTGACTGCATTCTCCAATATTTATAAGAACGAATGTGGCCAAGACATCTAAAATACAAACGAATACATTTTGATACCTAAAACTGAAGATTAAAATAAATTCAAATAATGTATGTCTCTTATCATTAGCTTGGCTCTGTGTTGTGGCGTAGGAGCTTACGGAGGTGCATGTATAGCCATGGGATACGAGTTCAAGTCCACGTCCCGCGGGCGGTAGTTCCGCATAAGGCATGGCCGTGGTCACCATGCGAGTGTAGTAGCATGGTTGGCTTCTCATCCCAGGACGTATCATATCTGAACCACCATCCCATTCATAATAATCACTCTCTCCATCATTCACCCCCTCCCCATCCCCCGTACCACGATTCTTCGACCAGAACCCAATGGCGTACCAATACCGTGACCATCTGACCCCCCCCCCAAAAAAAGTGGACGATATAATTGCGCACCATCGCTCAGGAATCGATGCTCATTATAATCACAACAGCAGTTTTGTAAGAACATTTCATAATGCTTAAAAGATCTCAACAAACCTGTTAATAAAGAATAATAAACTTCATCAGAATGATATAAAATAAAATACATAAAAGGGTGAGAAATATAAAGTGAAACCTGTATTAAGAGGTCAGTAATGGCTCCGCCAAAAAATGGGCATTAATAGAGATGGCCGCTTAATCACGATTATGAGGTTACTGGAAACGTAAATCAAATTTGTGCTCATTGCCATTAAATGAAGTATGTTATCTTTAATATTTTTAATTACCACAAACGACATAATACAATTTAAACAAAGTATTTAAGATCATTTGCCTTCTTTCGACTAATAGTAAAACACACCCTTGACTTGTCACTCATTCTCTTGCACAGGCAACTCACTTTCCTTCCTCACCGAATCAAACACATAACTAGACTTGAAGGAGCAATTCATGTCTTATAGGATAGAATTTATCTTCCCGTAAAATAAGGGATTATACCGCGTTTTGTACTTAGGTCCCCTTCCCCAAAAAACATCGAGAGACGCCGAAGGTCCCGTATCGCTTCGTCTGATTTTGGCACTGTAGGACAAGACAACTAAAAATACTAATAATTATTTTCTGCTTAAGATTACGCAAAAGAAAGACGTTTGTGTCAGTCTCCAGCATCTCTCATAGGTCTGAGGACTTTTAATATTTTTTTCATCCTAGTCACTCCAAATACAACTCTGAAGTAAAACTCACTTCATAAAACTCATTTCGATAAAGGTGCAACGTATGGATATAGTTAATACATTCAGAATGAAAGCTGTGATCATTGCGTTTGAGATTGTTTCTTTCCTTTTTTGTATTCCTACTGGTTTTCGAGTAAATTGGCAGCGAAACTCGAAAATTAAAAATAAAACGCTTTATTTCCTTAGCTTTCGATAAACTTCGCCTTCTAGTACGTTTTTTTTATTTATTTAGTCAAAAACTGTATGTGACGTATGGGGGAGAAAATCATCTGCGCACGCTTTCTTAAGTTTCAGAATCCCTTCCCAACAATTTAACTATTAACAGTTGAAAGATGAAATAATAATAATACTAATAATAATAATAACAATAATAATAAATTTAAAAAGCGAGAGATAAACATTTCAAAAACTAGATATTTTCGTTGCCGAATTATAGAAAACTTATTTGTAACGGTAAGCGAACGAACAGATTTAATTTTTCTGTATTGCTAAGAAAATAGAAACTCACCCTAAGCTGTACCAACACTACAAGCAAAAGGAAATCTCAACAAAACGTACGCATAGTGAAGCTACATTTACGTCCAGAAGCAAATCAAAGGGCCATCTCAGCATTTGCTCAATGGATCAGGGAAACTAAACAAAAACCCGATCGAGATGGGGGTCATTGACCCGAAGGCTGAAGTACATTACTTGTTACAGGCATTTAAGTCTTTTTTAAAATTATACAATGCAAATGTAAACTAATTGATTATACTATATCTTGGTTGTGTTAAAGTAAACATTATTTTTCTTTTTGACGATCAGTATAGTCTCTAATTGTATAGAAACAGTTTTGCAGCAGAAAAGATTTTACTTTTAACTTAAATTTGTGTATCAATTTTAATTGTTTAATTTCATCTGGCAATGCGTTGTAAAGTAACGTACATGTATTGTATGTGGATTTCTTGTAGTGAGCTGTTGATACTGACACTTGATGAACATGATTTGTACGTCGAGTGTTGTAACTATAAATATCAGTATTACATGAAAATATGTTCCCACTGTTAAGTAAGTCAGTTTTGACAAATACTACAGATTCGTAAATAAATAGGCAAGGCAATGGTAAGATTCCAAGCTCAATGAAAAGAGGCTTGCAGGGATCACGTGGATGGCATTTTTTCATTATTCGGATAATTTTCTTTTGCAATCTAAATGTCTGGGCACTAAAGGATGAGCTTCCCCAGAATATTATGCCATATCTCAGGCGGGAATATACATTTGCAAAATACACGCAACGAGCTGCATGAAGGCTGACAGAATTAGAAAGAATTCTGAATGCATAACATAATGAGCTTAATTTAGTGTTTAATTCTGTTATATGTACATTCCATTTGAAGTTTGATTGAATTGAGAGACCTAGAAATTGTTACCTTAACATCAGCTAATTGCATATTGTTCATTTTCAATGGAGCATACGATTGCCGATATGAAACGCAAAATTGCATTGAGACAGTTTTTCCTTCGTTAAGTATTAATATGTTATTACAAAACCATTTTGAAACTTCTGAAATTGTACTATTTATTGTTTCTTTTTTTCAAAGAACATTCGTGTCATCGGCAAACAGAACTGTTCTTCCATTTTTAATAGACGAGGGCATATCGTTTACATTCAACAGAAAGAGGATAGGATCTAAAATCGAACCTTGTGGGACCCCATGTGCAATTGGCAAAGAATTGGAAGGATAAGTAAATAATGTCCTTTCTTGCGAGCTACGTCAGCTCTACTTTTACAGCAATTTCCTCACAATAGAAGTTATAGAGAATTAAAGTTACTTTCAAATTAGTTATTATTTGCTTTTCTATCTTTTAATAATGGAAAAATATAGAATTTGATTTTTTGATCGTTGCAATTTTGTTTTCCACGTGCCCTGATCACAAAACCAAAATGTTTGTAGAATGAGAGCATTTTTCCCTTGTTTTATTCCCCAGCAGAAAAATACCAGTAACATTTCAAGGATACAAATCCTGTTGATGAGTGTTGTAATAAAAATATAAACAAAATAGAGGATATACTATTATTTGACGCGTCTTTTGTGATTTCGCAACATTTTCAGACCAAAAATGTCGGTGTCACGTATGTTTGTCAAAAAAACATATGAACTCTATCTAATAGAAACTTCACAGCACAGCCGTCTCACGCAGGAATTAGCAAATGACCTGTAGAACGGATTCGCGCACATGGCGTACTCTGCGTATCCTTAAGATTCTCACAGAAAAGAACCACAAGTTAGCAAACCATAGGAATGTTATGAAATGGGAGAAGCGAACGCGTTATCGTTTCATTAAGATATATTTATGAAAATCGTCTGTTGTTACATGAAACAGAAAATATCCTCCTGCGAAATTAGCTACGCTAGAAGTAATATGACACAATGCGTCCCGTCGTATAAAGATATTACACCAAGACATTAAATGAATTGTAATTCCTACTACTTTTCCTTTCTTGTTACAATACAGTTTAATATCGCTTGAGGTGACCGCTTCATAAACGCCACTCTACGAAATGTGGCTGGCCGCTGGCAGCTTAGTCCGGTGGCCATGGAAAAGAGGGAATAGTTAACGTGTCATACTGAAAATCAATCGCTACTACGAAAAAATGCCGTTAGTTGAGGAGACCGGTTAATAGAGGTGGGCATTTGAACAGGTTTCACTGTATTTTCTACTCTATCGGTCGTCAATACAAACAAGAATGACGTTCACCACTGTAAATAGGAGCACGTTTTTAGTATTAACGTGCTTCAAAGACATTATCATACTCATCGTCTTTCACAATGCCGACAGGCACGCGATTTCTCATAATAACAAGAGATCTATTTATATACCCGTAAGGACATACTCTCCACCCTCTCTTCCTTCATCGAAGCCCGGCCTCCCGAATGAAGTCCCAAGGGTCAACCACCCGTCAGGCGGGGTCACAACTGCCCAGCTTGTTGATGAAACGAAAGTATGCCCAGTGATTCTCACACACTTTCGGCGCCGCGCCCGTAGGTGACAGGGTGTCCCGCAGAAGCAGCGACGCTCCCAGCTTAGCCGCGCAGCGCCGCGCCGCGCCGCGCCGAGGCGAGGCGAGGCGAACCACGAGCGTGATTCGCTCAATGGCCACTAATGATTCGCACGCGGCGACGCGTCACCCACCGCCCCTGCCACTCCGTCGCCACCACCGCCCACGCCACCGTCGCTCCCGTCCTCGCCTCCCCCGCCGGGTGCCGCACGCGTTTCTTCCTGCGACGCCGATTCTCACGCAGCGCCACGTTCGGCCCGCCGCACCGACCCGCACCGCACCCCCACCCCACTTCTCACCTCGCCTCACCTCACCCCACTGCACAGCCAGCACCGCGCCGCGCCGCGCCGAGCGGCGGCCCGCGGACTCGCGTGTTTCGACAAACTCGTGTAAACGATTTATAATCGGAATCACTGAGGAGCCCACGTAAGGTTAGCATTAATCTCCGGAGAACGAAACTGTTCGGCCAAACCGCTAACCGCAGGCGGTCGCGTCGGGCTCCTCGCTAAGGAGGGGGCTCCGCTGGGGACTCGTCCCGGGAGGAGGGCTGCGCGGGGGCAGAGAAGGGACGCGGCCGGCGACGGCCAAATAAAAGAAGTTCGTGGCGGCGGACGATAGATAAAATAACTGCTAACGTGACGCGCGATTAACGAGGTCGTCATACTTATTTCCACAAGATTTATTCAATACCAAAAGAAAATGCGTGATTTACACACTTGCTTCTCACCTTGAAAGAACGTGAATACAGAATCCCAAGGGATGCGAAAGTTTCCACAGTCCGCGTGCAGGGAATTTCTCGGTAGTCGACTACAACTGAACGGAGTATCATATCGCCGCCGACTTGAAACATCCTTAAATTCTGGGTTTCTTCTTGATCTTTTCTGAACACTACAATCGATATCTAAATATCACTCGAAATTAGGTCGATCGTTGTTTCGAGCGACTGCGGCAAGAGAACACCTGGAGGGCCGAGAATAAACAGAATATCGACACGCGTTCCTCGGAGGGTTTTCGCCTCGACGTAAGCTACTCCGAGGGCTTTCTCCCTTCGTGTCAGGCGAATGTCAGGTTACGTCTCGCAGCTCGTCTATCCAGCCTTTCCGCGGGGCATGGGCGCGCACGGGGCGATCAATCTAGTTGCTGCTCAGGACTGATCCTTCCTCCGTGCGCACGCTGCCTGCCTCCATATGTAGATGTTCATTCGCACACAACAAAAATACTTCGAATACGCCACGAGTCGTTCTTAGAAGCCGAAGGTGGTGGAGATTGACATGCGTCTCACTGCGTGACGCAGTCACATTGCCCGCACGAAAAATTGATATATCATTCTTCCACGCTACAAACTGTAGAAATAACTTTTTTATTACTGTCTGACACACGTGCATGCGGGAACCCAGTAAATGAAAAAAAATGAGCGAAAATGAATTCAGCAACCTGTAAATGATAAAACAACAACAATCATGCCATATGAAAGATTTGTTCGCGTTTTAAGCATCTCTTCATTTTTAATTTATACTAGAAAATTCATTGTAATTCGTACAACAATTTACATATTAATTAACCTTACTGCTATATGTCTCACGACTCCCCCTCAAAAAAAATTAAAGAAATAAACGGGGAATTCCATCATAAGAAGAGATTGTTAATGAGCAAAGGGAACACGAAAATACAACTAAGATATTCCTATATATTCACGAAAACACTTGTTTTGTAATCGCACTATAATTAGCTTAATTTTAGTTAAATTTATTTTCCATTCCCCAAGCATCCACATACACACTGAAATGCCATTTATTCTTGCATTCCGAAGATACGCGTTCACCATGTTGTGAAGTAAATTATCAGAGTAAATGAACAGAAAATCATTTATTCGTTTCGATATTTCGAAAGTGACAAAATGACTAAAATGACATTAACTTTGAATTTGAATGATTTTCAGTAAGATCATTAAAAGAAACGAGATATACAATATTATTAGGCATGGTTCGACGCATGATTGGAGTTCTGAAGATTTACGCGTCAATTAAGTAGAAGAGTCACACCCATAAATCAAGTAATCGAATGTCATAAAGAAATTGACCTCGTCATCTGCAGCCGAACGAACTTATTTTTCCACAGTTATTAGATAACTGAGAAAACTTCTCGGAAATGTAATATCATGTTCAATAGGCGATGCAAAAAAACGCCATTGGAATATGAACTAGATATGAACAAAGACGTTACTATCAACGAGGAAGGAAATAACGTTTTGCGCTTAAAAATACAATATTATAAAAAAATATCGCAGCCGAGTAATTGCTGCGTAATCGTCAAGATTAACGCATCCAGTGCAGCCACTGTTTCTGCTTAAATCGGCTTTAAACGTGTTAAGATTTATATCTGCTGTTTCTGTTTACATTGTTTTACAGAAAATTTAATTACATAGTAGAAGATAGAATATGTTAAAAGAAACTATATTTAAGAGATAATTAAATCTAACGAACGCAGAAACTTAATTTTTTATTGTAGACTTACATGCTAATAATAACCGTTGACACATGGTATTTCTTTGCTTTCATCACCCTTCCACAATACTGGTGTGCAGACATACGAGTTCTAAATTATCTTCAAATTTCTAGTAGAATTTGAATACACGCCCAGTGTTAATAAGGATACCCGCATGGCAACTATTGTGCAAAATTAATCAATTTTATAGGGACACTGAAAAATTGCTTAAAAATAATACATAATTTATTGAAATATTATTCTCATTTTTCATTTATTTTTTTTTCTCAAAATAAATAAGAGACGAGTATTTCACTGAAATAAATAACTGTCGTCAATATAAAAGATACCATTTTATTCATGAAATAAAATTTTGTTTTCTTATGACGCGCGACATAACGTTAAGTTTTAAATTCAGTGAAGGGGGGGTGCTGTATCTGTATCGTCCGTGGTCCTTGTCAGAAGGGACATCACTCGATACGAGACGCAACACGCAGGGGTGAGCGGCGGGAAGTCTAGACTAGACTAGACTAGACTAGTAGTACAGAATTCCACAACTATTTTTTTAAAGTTTTTTACAAGAAACTGCGCCTAAGATAAAATTGACTTTTCAAGCATTATTTTGCTTGTCACCTAGATACAAACACGTTGATGAAGCGTTTATGCAGGAGAATAAAATCACCCTTAACATACGATGTGAAAGTAGGTCGTAAGTAGTTTCCCCTAGGTCGTAAATAAAAAGAAAATACAATTTCTTGTAAAAAAAATATTGAAGCAGATACAGCACATATTACAATATTTTTTCACATTAACATCGCCAGAATTGAGGCATACCGTGAGATCAACATTTGAATCCCTGTGTCGTAGAAGTCTGTCGCCTGGGATATGTACCAGACTTCTACAAACACTAGCAACTTTGCATCCTCGTGATACGCGTTACGCTGTATGGGTAGGAATTTTTTGAGGTGTAAAGAGGAAATAGCTGGGGACGACATCCTGACTGTAGGGTAGACGACACACAGGCCTCGACCCACAAACATTTGTGAATGTAAGGTGACCAATGAAAGAAAGCTTTGTTACTATTCAGATTTCTAAGACCACTAATTCAGTAGCAATGTAGCCAGGTCAATGTAAGCCAGGGAAGCTGGGTTTCCTTCAAAAGAATTTGACTTACCATTAAATTCAAAACGTTTTTTTTATTCGCAAGGGAGCGTTTCCAATTTCACGAAACCTGCATGGAGGTTCTTCCACACGAGGTACCCGCGTGTTCTCGGCGGGGCCGCCACGCCGCCGCGCCGATCTCTCAGTGAGCGGGCTCCGGGCGGCCCCTGAATGAGCGTAAGGAAGCGCATGAGACTGCACTTCCTCGCCCCTTCGCGTTCGAACGGCATCCCACAGATGAAATCTAGAAACGACCCCAGAGCTCGGAGGTAGTACGAGGTTTTGCGCTCTACAGCTCTAACGGCATCTGAGGAATTCCATTGTGAAATGGTGCAATAGCTCAGGCTGCTTGCACATATGACAGGTCCCTCCGCTCAGTTATGTTACCTTCTAAAAAATTATCAGTAAAAAAATAGCTGAGAATATTCCAGAGGGGTAAATTGTTGACTCGCTCTCCTTTGATTGTGGCTAGGATTTAAATTGAATGAAAATTCAGCAAACCTGGTATCTCAATGGACCACACTATTTCAAGGTATTGTATTGAATTTTTATCACTGTCAATGTTACCTTCCAAATTCCAGTCAGGATCACTAAATAATAAAGCATCATTGTCGTTACTCTCATCGATCAACACATTTTCAGTCTCATCGTCCTGTAGGCTACACATATTGCACAACAATTACTAAACTCGAAAACCATTTTGACTTCTTCGCTGAACTTCTGACACAAAATGAGTACAAATGAAAACAAAAGTATTTATTATACGTAGATACAAATATCCCAGAAAACAATAAAGATACATAGAAACAGAATATCCACTACACACATTTAGAATCATTGTTGTGGAAATTTATCGTATCAAATAACACATTCCAAGAGTCATCTAACAGGTGCCAAACGAGGAACATTTTGTAAGTCATCCAGCAGATTCCTTTCTAGTTCACTGACGAAATCAGGTGCGAAGTACGAATATTGTTTCTGTCATCCTACAAATAACTTTCGAGTGTAGGATATCAGAAACGTATTGCGTTGTGTGAAACATAGTGAACAGTGTTTGTTTTCGTTCCTACTTTTGGCGAAAAGACAGAAATAGTAGAGAGAAGTAGGCCAACTCCTTTATTAATAAATCTTAGAGTTAGTATGAGAGTGAAAACATACACTTGGCAATTTAATACAGAGTAATATAGAAGTTAGAGCACTATAGATGCTGCTAACGAAGGAAACTATGCCACTTTGTTGAGTTCTGCAAAAACAAATGTTTAGTATCGAACGGTTCATACAAATATGAATAGGTCTAATATTCCCCGGGGTACGAAGAGGCATTCAGCCTATCAAAATTTTTGACAATGCGCATTGAAACTCAAAAATTCGGTAAGCCGAAAAGAATTAATTGATCATGCGCTGGGTGAACAATTAAATTTTAGAGTTCAAAAGATCAACGTAATGTGTGAGGAGGAGGTGGAGAAAAATAGTGAATTTTGAAAAGGCTTAATGGTGTTATTTTCTGCCTGAGTTTTCACGCACTAAGTTCGGCGGTCACGATGAAACCAGTGAGTCAATTAATAAAGGCAATTACAAAGGTCTTATGTAGTTAATAAATACTTAGCAAAATATGATTCAATTATGAAGTTTCATTCGCAAATCTGTTCAGTGTTTCAAGGTACATTCAATATGAAATTATTGATTAGTACTTCAATTGCAAATGTAACTATCAATTGCATTACAGAGGAAATACCGAAAATAGCCTTGGTGTAATTATGGCAGATGAAATTACAGACATTGGCCGGTCTGTTCGATATATTGTATCTAGAGCAAAACTAATGACAGTGGCTGTACGCACAAAATTATAGAATTCAAACAACAATATGAGAAAGTGTTTTGATGATGTATGGGACAAGAATCCGAGAGACTTTTTTAACGCTAAAGAAAAACAATCAAATTATTGCCATGAAAGTTCCTTAGAGAATAAAAGTTTGTGAGATAATCGTCAACATTTTTATCAGCAACAAGATTTTACGATCTTAAAATTAAAAATGTCTTTATTTGGCCGATTTTCATAAACATCGCAACACATCCTTTCCCTAATCTGTTTTTGATTTTCTTCTTAAGAACTATGAAGGCTTCTTTGACTTTTCCGCTCTAAAATCTGAACTATCAGTTTTATTTAATTAAACAGAAGAAATTTCTGAAGAAACAGTTTGTGATACACAGCAATTTCTGGTAAAAAATCAATTAGATGCTGTATTTAAAGAAGTGAACCAGATCTAAATTTATTTTGAGAAATGTGCAAGTTGTTATAGGCAATTCCTCCAATAAGTGCTTCTGTTGAGAAGAGTTTCTCGGCTTTTAAGAGAATCAAGACGCTACCCAAAAGTGGTGTCAAATTTGGCGTTGCTTTCGATAGAGAAGCAATTTATTTTTGAACAGTGTCAAAGTTCAATGTTCTGTGATGATGTTATAGTAGATTTCGTCAAAAAAGGATACATTACCTCCAGTCGTCAAATAGAAAGAAATAATTGACTTTTTAAAATTTAACTTTCAGCCGCTTCTCTCATCTGAAAGCTCACGCCACATCACTGTACCATACATACAAGTTTCAGAAACAAGCGCAGTACGATGTTTGTGTACACAATATTATCATTAATATATATGTATATATGAATATATACACACACATATACACATACATACACACATATACATATATATATATATATACACACATATACATACATATATATACACACATATACATATATATATATACACACATATACATATATATATATATATATACACACATATACATATATATATATACACACATATACATATATATATATACACACATATACATATATATATATACACACATATACATATATATATATATATACACACATATACATATATATATACACACATATACATATATATATACACACATATACATATATATATACACACATATACATATATATATATACACACATATACATATATACACACACACATATACATATATACACACACACATATACATATATACACACACATATACATATATATATACACACACATATACATATATATATATACACATATACATATATATATACACACATATACATATATATATACACACATATACATATATACACACACATATACATATATACACACACATATACATATATACACACACATATACATATATACACACACATATACATATATACACATATATGTATATATATACACATGTATTTACAATACATAAATCTTGTTAAAAAGTGTACGTATTGCTTCCTGTATACGTACAACGTAGCATATTGAATTGTAAGCAAATGTGTATTGTAAATATTTATATATTTTAAAGGACATATACTTGTGCAATAAGAACATATAGGGTCTAAACGTCGATAACCAATAAAATATATTTTATAATTAATTACGAGGACCTAATGACCAGAAATCAATAGTTCAGTAAAATTCATTTCTCCCCGCTTGAACACATTTTAATATCAGAGCCTATAGGCCGAAAGATAAAATGTTCTCAAATAACCTGTCGAGAAGCGAGCGAAGTAATTACATTCTGTATTTGTTTTTCGGTGCTCCGAAGCAATGCCGCCTACACGTACATTTTTAAGTTGGCCCTAATTATTTTCCGGCATTCGTTAATTTTAATTTATGGTCGTCTCTTTGACGTAAATAACAAAGAACAATTCGAACGCAAACAGATCTCCTATCTCAGTACTTCCATCCTCCCGAGCACGCACCCGCTCACTTACCATCCATCATTATTAGCGGCGGCGGAGGGCAGCGAGGCTCTCGGGCGGCCGGCGCGCGGTCCCGGGTGGCGCGCGCTGATAGACAACGCGCCCAATTCGCCCCCTTCCGCGCTTCGCACAGTCGCCGTTCCCGCCGCGCCGCCCGGGTCGGGCCGATTCGGCGCGGGGGGATGGGATAGGGTGGGGTCAGGGCGGGAATGCCGATTCGCGGATAGAGACGGGACGGAGGCCGAGTCGGCAAGCGGGGCGGTGTACTGTGAGGCGGTGGAACGGGGTAGAGCGGTGTGGGACGCAGCGAGGCGGGGCGCAGCGGGGCCGAGCACTGCGCCGTGGGGAGGGCGTGGCGAGGAGACGCTGCCCGGGGCGGTGTGGGGAGTGCGAGGCGGGGCGAGGCGGGCCGGGGCACAGAGGGCCCGGACGGGGCGGCGCGGGGCAGCGCGGGGCTGGGCGGGACGGACAGGGTGTGGTAGTGGACGCAAGTGAGCTCTCATAGGAAAGCAGCAGCCATGTCATCGGGCGCCTTGGTGCCCTGGGAGCCCCGTCGCCGGTCACGCCGCAAACGCGTTTCGCCCGCTGCGTCCCAACTTCTCATCAGTTAAAAGCTCCTGACGTGTGATTACACCGCGGACCTGCCTAACGATTCGCTGCCTTCTTTTCCGACAATGTTCTCGCCAAGTACGTAGTATGGACCGTAGCAGTCTCTAATCTGACATTATCTCACGTTCGTGGTTGGTTATTGGTGATTCCGGACACGTCAACTACTGAGGTCATTAGTCTCGTATGTGTAGTGCATGTTTTTCATCGGGAGGTGGCGGTGATTTTCCCCGCTGGATGGCGAGCTCCGGCGCCGACCTACCCTCGGCTAGTGGGGTTTCTTCCAACTAGGTATCTCCCATCAGCCAGACACCTCCCCATTCGGGACAAATCCTAAGCTCCCGACCGGTCTCCGGCATGTGTGGTGGTGTAGTGCATGTTAGTGTAAGTGTGTGTGTGTGTGTGTGTGTGTAAGGGATGAGGTTAGGACAAGGAAGAGGAAGGAAAGATCGCGCGCGGTCCGTGGCCTGTTTGTTAGGGTGCTGCCGACAGTACCTGGTGTTGATCGGAGAAACCACGGAAAAATTCCGACCAGAGCAGCCGGCCTCTAGAATTCTCCTCCAGACAGAGACGGAATTCGACCTAGCTGACAAGCTAGTGTCGAAAATCTTGCTACTGTCGGGACCCGAACCTAGAACTCCCTTCCCTGTGAGAGGAACTGCAGTAACATCAGTTGATGCACTGAGCCATCTTTCTCGGTCTCTCACGCTCGTCTTCTTCACCTACGAGGTGTAGAGGGGAGACGAAAGGAGTATGTAGCATTATAGAATATAATTTCATTTTTCGTAATAAGCATGAAATGAATCCACAAATGTACTGACGCACATTTTCTTCACTATTTCACTTTATCTGAGTATTTGAAATGAAACTGACAGTCGATTACGTCAATCGTTTGTAACTGTTTTGAGAAAAGTAGGAATGTTCAATAGACATTCCAGCCTACTTAAGTCGCAAAACTCTAAACTTCCGCTTATTTGTTTACTTTTAAAGAAAGAAAATTACGTGTAAATGAAGGCCACGTTGAATAATACTGTAAGACTAAATAATGTTATTTACTAAACCACACCTGAATATGGTCAAAGTATACCAACGATTTCGAGTTTATTGTCAATTAGTTTTCATCTGAGCATAGCATAATGAGGAAAATTCTTCAATTTCTTTTATACATGAACTCCATGAAGTAAAAATGTCAGTCAAAACAACAAACATTTAGGCGATGGAGATTTAAGCTATTATTAGAAGACTGCCAGTCTATTTTTATAGTCAGAATGCGCGAGTGGCCAAGTGCTTCTACCAATTAACACTAAGTAGGAGGAAGTAGAAAGGGGCTTTGAAGGGTCGTTTAGAAGGGTGGCTGGCTATCTGTCTGAGGAAGAAGGCGTGCATAGTAGTCGGTAGATAAAGTGATTAGTAACAGAAGAAACTAGGGGAAGCAGGGGAGAGTAGACAGACGCTCATAGGTCTTTATTTGTCTCACTGAAAAGGAAATTAGTGAGCCATTTATAAACAAAGGTACCCTGTGTGTCACTATCATAAATAACCCCCTGAAATTCAACCCGCCCGCAAAGCCCGAGGATGCAGAGAGCTGTCACATTCACTCACAACTTTTTCGACTTAATTAATGGTACAGCGAGTATGCGTTTCAGTTTTTGTAAAATTTTTTGGTGTTCTTATTTTACAGACTATACTTTAAAAAACTTAACAAAACAGAAGAGTAGAAAGATCAATGTGATCCTTTTCGATACAATAAAACTAATTGGAAACAATAATAACGAAGACACAGTAATATTTCGAATTAATGTGCGTAAGTTGTAATGCAGATTAAAAATACACAATCTATTTTGAGATTTTAGAGGGTTCTCAATGTATCAAGGAACGCGTTTCGTTTCAAATAGTTACTCAGTGGATATGGAGGTTGTTTTTCTCTGTGAAATGATTCCTTTAGTTAAAGACATCCAGAAAACGTATACGAGTCTTAGTGAACTATTCTTAGATTTCAATTTCTTGACCCCTTGTGAATTAGAAGATGAGGCACCGCTAACCAATCGGAAGCTTAATTCCAAAAATTCATTTTTGAAACTGAAGCTCCCGAAAAAACAAATTTCAAAAACTGAAGCTCCGGGTTGATGCGCAATGCCTTCTCTCCTAACTCACCAGGGATCATGGAATTTAAATCGGATAATACAACTCTATCTTGATCTGTGTTTTTGCCAGGTTATCCCTTAATCTACTGACAAGATGATGAGATGGTGCCTTTAGTTCTTTTCTGGGCATGAAATGTACAGCTACATGCCACCAAAGGTAACACACACTTATTTGTTCTTGATGGAAGTAAATAAACCAACACATTGATCAATGCAATGCATTACGCGAAAACACTGAACAGAATTCACTTGAGGTGAAGTCGACAACTTCTTGATTGCCTTATTACTTGCCGTATAAATCTTATACACACACACACGAACGGAATTTGCAGTCCTGCGAATTAGTCTCCCAGCGATGATCTGATCTCACATTTCACTGCTGTGACAATGTATTCACCTGAGTATCGCACGCAGTAAACTAATGAAATTCGTTTCAATCATTAGGATTGAACATGTTATGCGAACGCGTATGCACGTTGTGAATGAGACAATGATAGGAAGAGCAAACTTTAACAAATACAAGACTGAGGAAAAACACACCCTCACGTTTTCCGCACGGATCGAACTCAACAAAATGTTTATAATATTCATTGGCTGTTATAAAAAGGAGCGAATTTCATATTCCTTTGGATATGAGCGTCACAGGTTTACTTCTCAATAGTGTATTAAATTAGTGGTAATGCGTGGAACACCGAAACTCCTCTTATTGTTATTACTAAATAATTACTCAGATTTTTAAAAAAGTGCCAAGCATTATTTAAGGATCCACGACTGAATGAAGGTATGCAGAAAAGATCCAAGCTACAAGAATCAATATGGTTAAAAAAGGCTTGGGAAATTGGGATATATCTTAAAATTTCGAAGAGCAAGTACGTACGCCAAAAATTAGATATCTTCGGGAAGTAGCAGTAGAAAAGTTCTACTTCATAATCATTTTATGGAAAATGGAAAATCCTCAAAACAATATTTCATGTCGTTAAGATTCTAAGGGTCGTATTCATAGTTGTCACTTATAGGATAGGAAAATACTTAAGCTATAAGAAGTTACTTTTGATAAGGAAATGCTTATGCACATTTGGTATTCATAGACGATACTTATAATAAGTACGGTGCTTGCAGTGTTTCGTGTGACAACAGCGTATTGGCTGTTTCACAGCCACTTGAATCCTGCCAGAAGCGCTCCATCAAACTGGTCGTGAACTACTCATATGCGTGCGTCCGTGGGATAACCTAACCTACGCAATTTCTTAAATAGTGGCAGTATCTTAAACAAATGGTGTTAAAATCATTAATCCTCTATTAGTTTTATGTGGCTTTGGTCACTAATGTTACCAAAAAGGGTAAACCAAAAGTCTTAGTAAAAAGATATTCTTTCTTAAATTCTTGATCGTTGTGCATTTTCAAAGTGTTTTGCATGTCACGTAAAAATCGTTTGTGGCTACAAAGAAAAATGCAACCGTAAAAATCTTGGAAATTGTCGTCCATTTCCATTCTTTCAAATTACGACAATTTTCAACGCACGAAGAGAGGGCTCCCTTATAACTATAAGTGAAGGCTGGACCTTCCTTATAGCTATAAGGATTTTCTTATGTGGGTGGATAAGTTGCTACTATGAATTGAAAAACGTTCTAAGGAAGTCCTTAAGCTTTTCCTTATTATAAGTGACGACTATGAATACGGCCCTAAGACTAATGAAATGATAGAGGTTTACAAATTCTGAAACAATACTGTCACTATTCACTGTGGACAGTGTTGAACAATTTTGTGAAAATGTAATGTAAATTTTTACATTTATCAAAATACATGCATGTAAATTGTAGGGAACTATGGCAAAGAAATCCTACTGTTCTGCTTAAATGTAATGCACTACATATAATTATAATCGCTGGAAGATTTTGTGAAAGGATACGTGTCAGACGATTGCTGACCATTGCATTTATATACACTCAAAAATCTCTTACGATAAAAAAAACAACTCTTTGCTCACTATTCGTTTCGCTAACAATAGTCTCACATTCCCATATTTCCTTGAAAATGTAATTTAGCGGTTAATAATAGCAAGCGATAAAACATCTGGGGCACACTCCCTTTCTTTTAAACCAAAATTCACGAAATTTGAGTAGAAAGATCAGATTTCTTTCTAAAAGAAAACTCTTAGTGTTTTAAATATTTTTAAAAATTGCAATTTTCTAAATGATAGGGGTTATAATGAAAATCAGAACTGTACCATGCATATGAATGAACTTTAAAGAACATTAAACTGATTTTGCGTCTGAAAATTCGAGGTCGTATTGTTGAGATGATTCCACTACTTTTATTTCTTTATTGTAGTATAGGGAAAATTTTTTTTAAAAATTTACTTCATGTTGAGGTCGCCTTTATTACCCGGAACGCCTCATACGATTTCCATGCTATTAGTCTCGGTAAAACAAAGGGATTGACGTTTCTAAATTTGTAATTTTCTTAGGCTAATACAGATGCTGTTGCCCAAACATTACCTATATCCCACACGTCCAACATTATATATTTGTATACATTCGTAACCTACTATGTTTGTTTTTTTTAAATCTCTTGCCTGGCCAACATGACTGGGGAGACGGATACCATGATTTTACTACAATCCTCAAATATCCTTATTCGCACAAAAATGACAAAAATTCCATTTTTTTTTACAAAATCGTCACTGAAGTAAGAATAAAAATTCTTATGCAATTAGAATGCTGTGTCGGAGATGCAGCAAGTTCCTGTTCGGCATTAGCGTGAACACTTAGTCGAGTGAACTTAGCGTCGAGGGAAAACTAGCCGCCGACTGCGGAGGCGACGCCACCATTCCATAATTTCGAAGCAGACCCCTAGCAGGCGACGGTGGGGGAGTGACGTTGGCTGGTAGACCCAGCGGGGTGGCGAGTGTGCAACGCAGGCGGCGGCGGCGGCGGCGGCGGCGGCAGAGAAGGCTGGAGCGGTGGCGGGCGATGGTGGCGGTTTAAATGACTGCAGTAGCGGCGGGCACTAAGCAGAGGGCGATAGAGGCGGACCGTAGTGGCAGACAATAGCGGTGGGTGGTAAAAAAGGGCGAGTATTTAAGGCGGGCAGTAACGGAAGGCGGTAGAGGCGGGCAGAACTGGTGGTATGTGGCGGCGGGCAGTGTGGGCGGGCGCTGGCGGCGGAGGGCGGCGGAGGGCGGCGGAGGGCGGCGGAGGGCGGCGGAGGGCGGCGGAGGGCGGCGGAGGGCGGCGGAGGGCGGCGGAGGGCGGCGGAGGGCGGCGGAGGGCGGCGGAGGGCGGCGGAGGGCGGCGGAGGGCGGCGGAGGGCGGCGGAGGGCGGCGGAGGGCGGCGGAGGGCGGCGGAGGGCGGCGGAGGGCGGCGGAGGGCGGCGGAGGGCGGCGGAGGGCGGCGGAGGGCGGCGGAGGGCGGCGGAGGGCTGCGGAGGGCGGCGGAGGGCGGCGGAGGGCGGCGGAGGGCGGCGGAAGGCGGCGGAGGGCGGCGGAGGGCGGCGGAGGGCGGCGGAGGGCGGCGGAGGGC
>BLKR01004148.1:0-117985 GCA_011170035.1 Teleogryllus occipitalis
GATACTATATTTGAAATTAAATTATTTACATCAGGAATGTTAATGGGTTGGTTAATATTCCATGCTCCATTGTAATGGCGGTGCAGTGGTGGAAAGTTTGAGTGAATGAGGGGGGGGAGAAAGCTGTCTGATAAATGTAGATGATACTAGAGGAGAAGGAACAGAAAATGGTGATCTAGGTGCGGAAACATTAAAGTATTGATAGGAATGGAAGCTTTGTATTGGTCTTCGGGATTGACCTTTGTAGGGTTTTGCTAGTTTTTTTCAATTTTAGGCACCCCAGATTGGCATACCGCCTATCTGCAACTGGCGGTATGATCGCCTTTACAACTAACACATTTAGGAGCGGTACTTTCATGTTTTTTACATTGAGCATAGTGATAGTTTTCGAGACACTTCACGCACCAAGGAGTATTGTGGCAATTTGCCTAAGTATGACCTAATCGCTGACTACGCTACATTGAAAAGGCTGGTTAGGTTTGTTTCTTAGTTGCACTCGTACTATACTATACATCATTTTTACCTCATTAATTATATTTTTGGCTTTGAGATTGTCAATAAGATGTTCTGATACAATGTGTAAAGGTTTTTTTGGCTTTATCGTAAAGTCTACACATTTCAATTATGGGATATTCCAGTCGTTTCAGTTCTTGTATAATATCTTGTTCGGTGTAACATATCGCGATGTCTTTTATTATAACATAACACTTTACCACTTGGATCTCGATACGTGTGAAATTTGATGTTTTCTTCACAGTATGCTTGAAATTTTCTAAAGTCACTGATTTCACTGAAATTAACTTTAGTGTACTCGCCATTTTGTTCAGTTAGTCATTTATTGTAATTAGAATTTACTGAAATTAGATGTTGTATTAAGGTTAAATATTCATTGCAGGCCATATGAACAAATATTGAAGGAATTTTAATATTGTTCTCTCTCGTAACGGTTGGCGTTTCTGTTACTTAATCTTCTTCACTGAGAGAAGCGAACCTTCAGTAAATAGGTACATTATATTGCACTGGGTTGCCAATGTTATCTTTTAAATTTATATTTTGCTTATCCGAAAGCTTTCGTTTTCTATTTGCATTGTCCGGGATCGGAGTTTCTTTACTGTTCTGCGCAGTGGTGTGAGAAGCTGGCTGGCTTGATCTTTTACCTTGGTCTTGCTGATAAGCGTTTTGCTGAAAGGACGCTTGTTACATTGCATGAGCTTGCTAGTGCTGAGATAGTAGCTGCAGAGCCTGCTGAGGTACTTGCAGCCAAACATCTCCAGGTTGATTCACTTTCGTCAATTGTGGTTGCTCTCAGGTATTCAGAATGCTGCACCATCATAAACATTTATTATACAACTGCACACAAAGTTCACTTAATCGAATTATAGCTGCACATCAGTTCAAACTAATATTTCTCTTTTTTCGTACAAACACTTTCATTACATCTGCGCTGACGTGAGTTTTAATTTTTTTATCATTTTCTATCGTAAAACAATAAATAACTCTACTTAGCTGACCTGAGAAGGAAATACACCCGAGAAGATACATTGTACACAATATAATGGCATCAGCTCACATAGGGCTCTCCTACGTCTGCAATGCTACACGGCATCAGCCGCAGCGGTGGGTGACCTCCACGCGGGACTCCTGGGTTCGACACCCTGCGAAGCCCTGCACTGCGAGGCAACGCGACGCCGCGAGTAACTCGATCTGGAGAGAGAGAATCGATCCCGCTCTCGAAGCACGAGTTCGCATCATGTCGGCTGCCGCATCTCTTGTTTCAGAGCGCGATGGCACAGAGGCAGGGGCTTCCTCGCATTACACGCCGAACAGTTTACGGTATCGCCTAAAATGTAATGAAATTCCCAAACGGCTGCTCGCAATTGATTTCCAGTCATGTAAATTCCGCTGGAACATTACAATGCGTCCAATATATATTTTAAGAGAACGTCATGAATAAATTTGTCTAATATTTTAATTTCGTACCTTTGTTTTATTGGAAATATTAAAATACCGTGGAATATGCTAAATTGATTGTGTTTCGAATTTTTTAGCTGCTGCTGTTGCGGGCAACAGGTGATATGAAATACATGAATTCATGAAACACTCTGGAACAATCACATTCCATGGTAACGCCAAAAGGAAAAAAATTAAGTAGGCCCTTACATACACGTGCTCTGTTCATTTCTGTGGTATATTAAATAGTAATAGGAATGAGATGTAAATATTATAGTAGCAATTATTACATAATCGAAATGTTCAGCATTCAAATGAAGTTCTCTTCTTTGAAGCACATATCTAATTTTAGTTTGGTTTGTGAGAAACATTATTAGTATGCTAACACGCACAAAAAATACTTTGCAGAACAGAGTGATTTGCAGAATTACAAAAAACAATTTTCAAGATTTGAAAGAAAAATAAAAGTGCAGGGACGTTGTTAATACTGTGCATCTTCTTTCGCATAATGTTAAAAGGGAAATCAAAACCCTATAAAGGCTTCCAAAGAACTATTACAAGTTCAACTTTTGAATTTCAGCAAATTCAGAGTCAAACATTTGAAATGAAACAAAAAATGGGAACGTAAGGTCGAGAAAAAATGTAGTTGCGAAAAGATGAAAGAAATCGTAATGTGGAGTCGTAACCGTAAAGCAAAATCGTAATACGGACGAGTAATAAAAAGTATTCAAACAGAGATGAAATGAAACGATAAACTCGCAATACTAAAACAACACGTACTTTCAAGCAAAATTACACGAAAAGTACTCAATTTTCAAAAAAATTGTACATGAACTTATTTCAAAATCTATTTTTAGGGATCAGATTTCATTAAGGAAAAAAATCTCTATCCTGTATTTGAGTAACTCCCAAGTGTACGGCTGTTCGCACTTCCGTATGTTCGGATGTGCGGTTCCGTCACTCACAGCTAGACCACTTTCCATGCACCAATCGAGACTTCAGATGTCATTCGATGTGTCTCGGTCTTATGATGGGGTACTGTTAATTTTTGATCGAATCCGGCCAGAAGTTTCAAAGAAATTTACAAAAAAAAGTTCTGCCTGTTTTAGCACTGCGATCTTAGTGGGTAGATGGAGAATTAAACTAATACCACCTAAACAGACCCATGTAGGTGGCTTTGATTAAACCCCAGTACCCCGTGGTTATTTTCAGTCCAAGGCACCATATATTTCTTCCATGAGTGGGCACCCTGATTGTTTAAAATCCAGCCATATGAAATGAAAATCTCGCGGCAGAATTTATTGTGAATTTTTAACATTCGAAGTATTTCAAGGGTATTTTGTTATAATAAATTCGAAAATGGCCTTGGAACATTGAATTTGAAGAATATATAGTAAATGAGAAGAAAACCAGAAATGTAAGCATAACACCAGACAATATTCCTTATGGAGTTAAAAGACGAGGCCACGGTGTTGGGAATTTTTGAACGGAAGTATAACATTAACAGCCACTATGATTCATTGGTAAGTTCAATGTCAGATATTGGAAGAATGTATTTGAACAAAACATGAACTATTCAATGAAATTTCTACACAAGAAAATACTTTTAAAAGAATTTACAAAGTTGGCGACCCCACATTCAACTAGTCTTTAATATTTTAGTTGTAGAAAGACTTCAAAAAATTTTGAACTTTTACAATTTTTAACGAAATATCAGAATTTAATCAACGAACATGAGACCTACACCATTCTCTTGAATGTTCTTCACACTATCCAACAACAAAACTTAATTAAAAACCATAGAGTCTTTTCTTTTCTTTTTTTGTTTTTTGTGTTTGAAAATGAGCCAGGGGCTTATTGTAAAGTACCCCTTCTCCCCAAAATTCAAATATCGATTTAAATTCAAGGGGCCATGACATCAGTCAAATAGATCGAAGAATGTCAATTTTGGACAAAATGGGCTAAATGGTTTAGCCGCTAGTGTTGTTCATAGATGAACTGGCAAACAGGCAGAAAGTCAGAGAGACTGACTGACGGACAGATGGTCGTTTGCCGTCATTCGATTTTTCGGTATCAAGGACGCATAAAACTTCATTCAGGCTACATCACATATTAGAGAATTGTTTTATTTTAAAATTTTGCAACTGTATTTATCAACTTTTTCGTTATCAGAACCCTGTAATAAAAGACGATTTTATGCCGAAAATTCCCCGTTTTTTCGCGCAGCATTACATAACTTTCTCTGTTTCCGTAGCAAGAAAATGAAAATGAAAATAATGGAATGATGAGGGAAAAAGAAATACGAGAATGAAGAGAAAAGGAAAATGACGGAAACGAGGCATGGTGAGGAGAAAACAAAAAAAAAAGATTCATCAAATGAATTTTAGCTAACCTTGCTTCCCGAACAGTTTATTGGGCGTTTGAGGCACATTAAAAACAGACATCGAAAATTTGAAACTTTATTAAACTGTAATGTGTAAAAAAATACGAA
Organism: Teleogryllus occipitalis; assembly: GCA_011170035.1. Lineage (NCBI taxonomy): Eukaryota > Metazoa > Arthropoda > Insecta > Orthoptera > Gryllidae > Teleogryllus > Teleogryllus occipitalis. The sequence continues at coordinate 4,442 of BLKR01004148.1, forward strand.
CAAGATAATGTTAGAAAGTTGAGTTAGTTATAAATTGCCGCACCCTTTTGATTGAGAATTTTCTGGGGTGAACATGAAGCCTTTGGGCACGAATAGGAAGCTAAATCATATGAGGGCAATAACGGAGAGATTCTGAGGTCGGGGTTCTGAAAAATATCAACAGATGAACACCTCAGTCATCTGAGACTTCGATTGCGTATACCGCAGTAAAAATTATGAACCAATTCTCTCGAAAATTCTACCAGAAGTTGAATTCAACAAACTTAATAAATCTCTAGTTCTCTATCATTTCCTATACAAATTTTGCATGAGACGAGCAGGTCAGGAACTTTTCCACAAAATGGAAGCGACATTTGTTTTGTTCTTTCTTATTTCATGGTATTCCCAAGTGACAATTTATGGAACTTTCACGGATATCGCAAGTGGCAATTGTTGATTTACCGAAAATTTTCAGAAATATCATTCTTCACATTTGGATCGATATTACATTAATATAAAATCGTTTGGAAGCTATCTAGTTCGCATTCTCTAAGAGACATAATTTTCAATTGGTTCATATATCAGGTTTTTTAATTTATTTAGCCTTATCAAAATATCAAAAAAATATTGATTAGCGTGTTCAGATTTTCCAGATAAATAAGAACATTTACATTAGCCCTTTGTTCTAACTCCTATGGCGATCGTCATGATGAATTACTTTCCCTTCCCGCTCATCTAAAAAGCCAGTACTCATCACCTCTGCCTTGTCTCCCGAAACATCAAAGAGAGCTGCTTCTCTCACGCGAGACCTTTTCTCGTCCAAGCATAAAAAAAACGATTAAATTCTGATTTAAGCAATATATTATAATAATTTCTTATCAAGTACACATTTATAATGAATACGAATAACTAACGTAAGTCGTAGTTTAAAAACAATACTTTCATATCCGGACGCGCAGGTGATGCACATTAACGGTTGCTGGTGGTAACGCAGACTTGCAATGTTCGGTTTGAACGCAAATACCAAGTAACCCTCATACGTGAGAGCGGCATTTGTTACTACAGAGACCGTCTGGTAGACTAAATGGCTACCCAAAACGCTTCTCAGATTCCATGATTTCTTGGAGAAACCCAATCACAAATGCTGAGTACCATCGCGCCCAGTTAACGGTAACAGAAAACAAAACATACACAGTAAAAGTGTGAATGGATAATGAACTGTCGGTAACGCAAGGAGATGAAACCTGAGCGCAGCGCTCCCGAAAGCGCACCGCGCGGCGAAATCAAAGCAACAGCGCAGCGGGCGGCGGAGACACAGCCACCAACAGCCGTGCGGTGTGTGTGCCTGTGTGTGGTGGTGTGTGTGTGTGGGGGGGGGCGGGCGTCAGGGGAGCGCCATGCAGCGGCCGGGGGCGGTGCCCTTTACTGTGCTGACGCAGCGCGCGCGCTCATCTTTGCACTTTGGCGCGTCCTCGTGCCCCCCCCCCCTCCGACTTCGCTTTCACTCGCCCGCGCGACGGCGCCGGCTGCGGGTGTAGCAGTAGTGGTGATAGTGGTAGTAGTAGTAGTAGTAGTAGTAGTAGTAGTAGTAGTAGTAGTAGTAGTAGTAGTAGTAGTAGTAGTAGTAGTAGTAGTAGTAGTAGTAGTAGTGGTGAGAGTAGTAGTTGTAGCTGTTGTAGTAGTATTAGTACCAGTGGTAGTAGAAGTAGCAGAAGTCGTAGTCGTAAATGCAGTAGTAGTAGTAGTAGTAGTAGTAGTAGTAGTAGTAGTAGTAGTAGTAGTAGTAGTAGTAGTAGTAGTAGTAGTAGCAGTAGTAGTAGCCGTAGTAGCAGTAGTAGTAGTAGTAGTAGCAGCCGTAGCAGTAGTAGTAGTAGCAGTAGTAGTAGTAGTAGTAGTAGTAGTAGTAGTAGAAGTAGTAGTAGTAGCAGAAGTATAGTAATAGTATAGTAGTTGTATAGTAGTAGTATAGTGGCAGTAGTAGTAGTAGAAGTAGCAGTAGTAGTAGTAGCAGTAATAGTAGTAGTAGTACTAGTAGTAGTACTAGTAGTAGCAGAAGTAGTATAGTAATAGTATAGTAGTTGTATAGCAGTAGTGTAGTGGCAGTAGTAGTAAAAGTAGCAGTAGTAGTAGTATCAGTAGTAGTAGTAGTAGTAGTACTAGTAGTAGTACTAGTAGTAGCAGAAGTAGTATAGTAATAGTATAGTAGTTGTATAGTAGTAGTATAGTGGCAGTAGTACTAGTAGTAGTAGTAGTAGTAGAAGTAGTAGTAGTAGTAGTAGTAGTAGTAGAAGTAGCAGTAGTAGTAGAAGTAGCAGTAGTAGTAGAAGTAGCAGTAGTAGTAGAAGTAGCAGTAGTAGAAGTAGCAGTAGTAGAAGTAGCATTAGTAGAAGTAGCAGTAGTAGTAGTAGTAGTAGTAGTAGTAGTAGTAGTAGTAGTAGTAGTAGTAGTAGTAGTAGTAGTAGTAGTAGTAGTAGTAGTAGTAGTAGTAGTAGTAGCAGTAGTAGCAGTAGTAGCAGTAGTAGAAGTTGTAGTAGTAGTAGTAACAGTAGTAGTAGTAGTAGTAGTAGTAGTAGTAGTAGTAGTAACAGAAGTAGTAACAGTAGTCTCTGAGATTGCTGAGGTAGTTGATGGCCGTAGAGTTAATAGTAATGGTACTAGTGGAAGTAGTGGTATGGTATTGTTGGTAGTGGAGATGCTGGTGCCGGTAGTAGGGTAGTGTTGATGGGAGTACTGATGCTGGCCATGAGGGCATGTTGAATGTGCGTTGAAGGAAGATATCACCCGCGCGGTGGCTTGCGCAACGGGCGCAGCGGAGGCAGAGATGAGCCGCGCCTGGGGTGAGTGCTGCCGCTCCCGCCACCGCCAAAGGTCAATCGCGCACGCTCTGCCGAGAGCGGCGGTGACCTACAGCAAGACCCTCTCCGCACCGGGCACGGAGATATGCCGTTGCGTTGGAAATTCATGAGGGACATCTGCACGTAGCGGAGTTACCTAGATATCAAGCTACACTTAATTTCCGAGAAACTTGGCACGCGGCAGTTTGTAGCTACTGATTTAAATCGTGGGTATGCAGAGCATGTTCTGCAACATTACCGAATCCAAGGACTGGCCACAGGAATCCTCTCTCTCCTCAACATCAGCATTATTTTGAAGTCTTACTCAGGTTCTTAAAATGAATGACATTCTGATCGCATTTCTTTTCGCCCTTTGAATGGAGCATTTCGTCATAGAAAATCATTCACTGCAGCGGATGTGAACCAAGAGAAAAAACACAGAAAGATGTTTTGTTTCTTCAGTAGTTTTTCTTCTCAATACAATTTTTTGGTGATATCCTCGGAACAGAATATTTTAAAGAAGACAGGCTCAAAGAAACTCTATCAGCTGAGCTAATCGCCAACACTTCTGTTAAGCGTACGACACTAGAAGATGATGAATTTGCAGAACATTTTTGCACACGAAAAATGAATTTGCAGAACATTTTAATTGTTCTTAGAAGATTAAATAAATACTGGCCGTGTTAATAGTGTTCCCCCTGCTATTTTATGTTTTTTCTCTCTCATAACACTGAAGGGTTTCATTCTACACTTTTACACGTTACTATTTACTTAAAATAATTTATCTTTCTGTGATCGAACATCGATTTCTCGAATATTCTGATGTTTCCTACTTTATTTATTCATCTTCTTTTTCTCATAACAGAGGGTGTTGGATACCTCACATCGACTTATTTAATAATTCCAATATTTCCCTTTCAGGTTTGGGATATTCAGGTTCGTCTTTGTGTGCTTTGTACAGAGTGTACGCATAGTCACTGACAGCTACGTACTGTACTACTGTGTGACCTCTCCGGAGCGTGGCCCCAGATTCGCATCTAGGGCGTGGCATCCACAGCGAGTGAGCATTCCGCCCCACCCCCGCCATGTTGGTTACTGGCTTTCCTCTGGGTGGAGACCTGTGAGCGCATCTCCCACGAAGCAGTCCAGTAAACGCGTGACTTGCGCAGGGCTCCGTCTCTCTGCCAGAGGATTTGCGATTTCGACGACGTCATCTGACCGACAAACTGGAACTCAGGCGGTGATGACAAACATGACAAACGAAAAAGCTGAGTTGCAAAAATATGTTGAGAACGAACGATAAAATCACATCTTTGGCGGTGAGAGTTGACTCGTAAAACTGGCATCTCAGGTTGGAAATCACGACCATAATAACGAACAGAAATAACATAAAATGAAACTACTTGTTGTCTGCACGTAGGTAGGTAATAATATTATTTTTCTCTGGTTATGAAATGGAGAAAGCTGAATTAGCAAACAATAAAATACTTTACGTATGTAATTGTATAAACATGTAGTTCCTTACATGTCAATTTGCAACCGTTTCAATGTGAGAAGAAAAAAAAAAACAATTTGTGAAATTTGACGAAATATTAAAATCTTCATTCAACGGCTGTTGTTTTGTACCCCGAAATTAGGAACAAAATTATTCTTTTAACTTCTATAATTTTTTAAAATAACTTACTATTATTTTTATTGAGCTGTAAGTATTTTCCGTAATTTTCTACAGAAAAACTGTTTTCAGAAAGCTTTCGGTGGCCGCACAAAATCATCTCGCAGTACGCCAGTTGGATACCTCTGCTCCAAAACAATGTTTAAAATCAATATGAATTGCAGTCAAAAATCTGACACACACTTCTTTACTCAGATTTTCAAAACTATTATTTGTAGCTTTGGCTTCTCAATAATCTGGATTTTCTCTTGACATAAAGGTATAATTTTATTTACACTCCGTAAATCCTTTCTTTGCAAGGTTCACAGACACTGCCCTACCCTTTCTGCACTTATCTCTAAGATTTCTTTCTCTAATTATTGAAAACAATAGAGCATTTACATTATGTTTTCATTGTTCCTGTGGAATAAATAGGGCTAAGTACAAAATATATAATCAGTTAGCGAAACTACTGTCGAATGTTGCAAAAATGTAAATCTGAATTAGGTAAGTAGCTACCTAAAAATACTAAGGAGACATGTAAATACAGGAGATATGTGTACTAACTAATTTTGATGTAAAGAAGCATGTGAATTTTTTGAAAGAAAAAAAATTCCTAACTTTAACGGAAACTAATGGTTTTATTACATTGAAATTTCGGAAAAGCAATTATTTATAGTCAGAGACCACTTCATCTCTAATATTCTTATCTAGTTACTTAGTTCGTTAGTTCGGTGATTCGACTACCGATCTAGAAGGGTAGGGCAGAATTATCTTTACACTATGATACATAAAACAGTTTATTAGTAAAGTATTTTACTCTTAATCTTTAAGTTTGAATAAGAGATGTTCGTTCTTGAAAAATATTATTTTAAAGTTCCAGATTCATGCACACTACATAATTTTCAAATAAATCGAAAATATTTATTTATTATGTTTAAAAAACTTTCAAAACAGGAAGAATTTTTTCAATTACTGACTAGCATACAGCCTGTATGTGAGAAATTGTAATTATACGTAACCCGATTTTAGATTAAACTTTCTTTTGCTGGAAGAAAGAACACTTCTGAAACAAAACAATATTCCAACGACAAATAAAATGGTGGACGAGAAACTTTCACTCCTTCCTTCGATTTACACGCTTCTCGAATTCGAATTATCGATCTATCAGCTCAAAACTTTCACCACCTGGGAATCACGCATGTACTCAAACCACCTGCCCGCGGCGGTTACAGAGAAGTCGTGACTTCCATTACTCAACTCGAAGAATTTCGCGCATTATCATACAATATGCGATCAGAAAGTTCAGCATTGACTTTGGAGGGGAAAAGAGCTTATACGATGGGTTCCACACGGTTGTTCTACCGTTCTAAACAGTTGTCTCGATTAGAGATCGAAAAGGTTAGAAGTACGTTTTACAGGATTTCATCATAAGAAATGTCTGGAAGAATGTTCAAGAAAACGACGTTCTCCATTTTTTGATTTCTTTGGAGCATTTTAGGTGTTTCTCGTATATATTGACGTTAGATGATGGTCGTTCAGAATGTTAACTAATTGTAATGTTTGTATGTTTTTTCGGAATGTATTCTAATATGTCGATCTAAATGTTTTAACTGTGCTTTGAGAGTTGTTTCTTCACTACAATTGGTATCTTCATTTGAAATTGCGCAAAAGAACAACTCAGACGTTAACTGATACGTGAAGTAGAAACAGTTTCATAACTTCGACTTTCTCGTATACTGCGGCCACAATTTATTTTATTTCTATTTATCTTATGGCATGCGCATACGGCCCAGAATACAACAGATGCAGTCCAATACATCACAGTGTGTCATAACAACAATAAAACAGTCAACAGGTTAGTCTCTAGAGGGGCACGTCCAGCTTCTGAATCTATTCCACTACCGTCGCTGTCTGACGTAGGAAATCTGCCGGGTCCTCACGATAGGCTGTGAATTCACAACTTTCCACTAAGTGCCGCACGATCTTGGGGGGGGGGCACCACACTCACAGTCTAGAGACGGTACCACGCCCCATTTGAATAAGGAAGGCGCGCATCTTTCATATCCACTTCGCATCCGGTTTGCCGTCTTCCCTATATTGCGAGGCATATTAAAGCGCGAAGGTTTTTGGCTTTTGTTGAGAAAATTATGGATTGTAACAGGTGTGTTAGCAATCCAGTATTTCTCCCATTCTGATCGAATTTGGAAATCACACTTGTTTAAGTTTGCGGCTGTTTGAGTAGATGTTTTCCGTGATTTCAGTGTATTCACCGAGGTTGTCTGGGCTTAGTTGTACATAGGAAGGTTGTGTATAGTTGTTGTGAATAATGAAGTAAATTTTTATGTAGAATCGCCGGAACCGTAGAGGGGATACTAGTTCCGCATCAAACAGCTGAGGAAAAGCCGTTAATGCTAAAATATAGCACGTGCCACAAGCAGACCAATCGCAAGTCAGGAAACGAACAGAAGAAATGGAAATGAAAATGATGACGTCAATTATATCAACCTTAGTAATCCTAAAGAAGAATGCCAGTAAACTCAACACTATCGCGGTTCCTGGGAAGGACAACTCTGGGAAGCACAAGACTGGCAGAAAACGGAAAGTCTATTCCGACAAGTAGAGGATTCCACGGAATGTAAGAGGTCATCGGAAAGACATGGCTACGAAACAATTGTTGGAAGGATTTGGAAAATTTCTGCCGAGAAGAGATAAAGGGCTCAGAGGGTTTCACGAAAGAGATGAACTAAGTCGGGGATAGAGTGTAATAAACTGAAATATTGCAATAAAAATTTTTGCTGTATTAATTAAATATAATTTATTTATGGAATTATATATTTTGTTTAAGAAAATATACCTATTGCATCTCTACAAATTTTCACTTATTGTATGATTTAAAGCTAGGTTTTTTTTGGATGTTCACAAAAACGTAGATTGTAAATGTTAAAAAATAAGAATATTGTTATAAACACGCCACACATAAAAATACTATGTAAAAGTAGACAAATAACATATAAATTCAGTACTACTAACCATCACAACTGGTTAGCGATGGTTAGTAATTCCAAGAAACAACAATGTAGTACATTATCTCTGTAAAACAAGTTGGGAAAATATTATTATTATTATTATTATTATTATTATTATTATTATTATTATTATTATTATTATTATTATAAAAATACCATAATAATTTTCACTCAAACAGAAATTGCGTCACAAATTCAGCCCAGGTATAGGAAAGGTTGTTAAAGCAAATAAAAGATTAGTAAAAGAAGATGTACATTTTTATGAAGGAAAGGGTCGAGTAATTTGATAGGGTCGAATTACAGAAAGGTGAAACTTTAAGGGAGAAACAAAAGTTAGAAATTTCAATATTTTGTCAGAGAATTTGATAAATAGGTATTAGTTTTAAGAATATAAACGTATAATTAATGTAGAAGATGCAACATTGTACTAGGTCAAGATTAGTAGTGAGGACGGTAGTCTTCAACATCACGCCGAGCGATAAACTAAGTAATTTGTGTGTGTCATAGTATGGAAGTGCGAGAAGATGCATGAAAGTTAGTGTACGTAGGGAGAGGGCGCGTAGCTAGGGAGACAATACTCGAGGCATTGTTGTCGCGGGAGGGCAATGACCCGTATGAAAGTACAAGTGAAAACGTTTTTTTTATTTAACACGATCAGTGGGACTACCACTTTACAGGTGAGTATTTGTTTTAATTATGTACTATAATAAATAGTGTCTCGAAGTTACGAGTTACTGTAAATTTGAGCACTATCATAACCCAATTTTTGATCGAGGACATCCCCACTGGGTACCTCCATGATGATTGTTAATTTTGTGAAGAAAACATAATTGAGAGTAAGAGGGGAAAATTTTTTCTCTAATTTATGGGGGACGGAACACATCTTTTGGGAGACGGGATTTAATTGATGTATGATTTAATGCTGGTGTTTCCGAGGCGAAAGTGGCTGGTGCAAGGGGTATTTTGGAGATTGCAAAGACTTTGGATGACAGTACGGAAATGTAATTTACAACTGGTTCTATGTATATTTCTCTACGAAGTTGGTTATTGGTTATATACCACGGGGTATTGGCAATTGTACGAAGGATTTTATTCTGGAAGGTTTGTAAAGGTTTTATAACGGAAGCAGACTAACCGTGCATCCGTTGCAGTATTACTTATCTGTATTTTTCGTATTTTATAATTACACAGCTCAAAATCAAGTAAAATGTATATCCAAAAATTGTTTTCTTGCCAATTTACACTGCCTATTTAAGAAATTATAGTCAATAGGAGATAATGTAGTCTAAGCCTAGTTTCCGTGGATGAATACACAAATACAAGTACCCATACCCACAGGCGAACCACAACGCCATAACCCTTCGAGGCCGTGAGAGCGCTGTGTTTATGCAACGTGGTGACCGGGGCTAACTAATAGAACATCCTTAATAGACATAAATGGAAATTCCGCACCGAGGTACCTACAAGCGAACTCTACCAAAGTTCACTCGAGTTTATAGCAAACCCTCCACGAGATATTACACGGAGACGCCTGATTCCTTCAGGGAAAATGGATCACCTGTGTCGGCGACCACATCAAACGCATGCCGATTCGCTCTGGCTGCAGAACAAGCCACGCCGGCACCTGAGCGTACTCTAAATGCCCCTCTTGACCTGATGCCGACGTCGGTGGCTCAGTGGCAACTCGACTGGAAGCTCGAGGCGCTCGCCAGATGTGTTGCGTCATCACTGAGTGACTAGATGAACCGCGTATTTGCAGCAATACATATTTTCTCTTTATTTATCACAGACTCGTGCGATACGCCACACAAAACCGATTAAACTCGAACAAAATGGTTGCCTCAACGCATTAATACCAACAATTTGGACACCACATTGATTTTATTAACATAAGCTTTATTTGAACAAATGTTCAAATATAAAATTTGCATTTGCACAAAAAGTTGTGATTCAGGAAATCCTGTTTTAAAACATACTTGGAATAACTATTGCATGAAGTAACGTAGTAGGCAGATTACTTGTAATTTTGTAATCTGTAAATTATAATAAAGAAAAGCAAATACATAACATATGAATAATATAAAGAAAATACGCGTAAAGGATATGACAGTAAAATAGAAGAAAGACAATAGTAGCAAGCATAAGAAGTAGAAGAAAACAATGAGTCAAATTTACCTTTAAAATTCTATTAAAATGCAAAACTAAAGGTTTCACATGGTATTGAAAGAAGTATTGGAGTAAAGTATAGTGTAATGGCATTTAATTAACATTATAGCAACTAGTAGTTCATGACTATTTTTCCAGAGAGATGATTTAAAATCAGAAATTACTAGTAACAAAGTCATGACAGATTGAAAATAACTGGTTGCCTCTCATCTCGGAACATCCATCCGGTAACTTGTTAAACAAGTGCGAGGCCAAATAAGAAAAGGATGAAGTAAATAGTGATTTGAAATAACGCGTAAATGATAACTTAGGAGATGATCTAGTGCAGAATGACCTCATAGCGTCCCAGCAGGACGCAACCTAGGTTCCAGCAAGTCACGTCTAAAGAAAGTTATTTGATCACGAAGATAACGAGGGTTGACCGTTTTAAGAGCTTTAATAAGCTAAAATTTAACAACGTACCCGCGCGAGAACTCTCGCATGTTAAATCCCACCGTATTTCCTATTTTTCCATTTCCATATTAAGTCTGTAATATATCTTTTTCTTCAAGACCTTCTTTTCGTCCTTCACGTGTTCTATATGTCACCTTGTAATTGATAACAATAATACACTCTTGCCAATACAAACTGTTATTATTTAACGTTCCTTTCGAGCAGGTAGGTACATCCATGTAATTCAATCGCGTAGAATATCAAGTTATTAGTTTAATTTCACATACAGTTGCAGATTCTTCAAGTTCTGAACAGATAGGGTAGAGTCGAGAAGCGTCGAATCAGCTAAAATGTAATAGAATGCTCAATAAGATCTTACCCTCTAGACTACGATATGCGAAACCTTCTTTAAGGCCTTTGTCATTAAAATTTTAGTTTTTAAGTCCCTAAAACGCTTCATTTTGGAATTAATTAACGATATGTATTAAAAAATGATGCCGAATGTGGCCTGTTGCATTTCACATGAATATTTAGATACGTTTTTTTTAAACAAATGCATCATATTTTTAATGTCAAGTGCAATATGTCACGTCTCCAAGAAATTAATTCTTCAGAGAACTCATTTATAAATATTGATTGCGTATGAAATCCGGAAAAGGTATGTGTACTACTGAAATAATATAGGAGACAATACGTAGCCAGATTCTCTGTCTCATTGACAGCCAAAGTGAATTCTCCGAAGCCAGAGATACGTAATCGTACGTTCTGAGACAATAATAGAATCTCAGACACGTATTTTGCACACATTGAATGCGGGTTATCTAAAGGATTTTCAATTCCGCAGCAGTATCCGCAAAGTTAAACGGATAGAATCAAGTAATTCGGCAAATACAACTTTAGCTTAAACATTTTCTAAGGTATAAAGTTCTCAATCGAGCATATGCAGTAGAACATTCTTTAGCTACATGTCGATCAAACTTCCAGGATCAGTAAAAAAATTAAACCCAAATTTCGTGCAGCATCGACAGTTACCATACATATCGATTGATATACCTCCGGTATCCCCAAGAGGTTCGGTAGGGTCCACAGTGATGAAAGAAGTTTCTGAAAGATTCAAAATGAGATCCTTTACATTTGACCACTAAGAGATTTTCATGATTTTCTATTATGTTTGGTAGACATGGCCTGCAGATACGGGAAAAAGTACATACATAATGCTAAAGTTAATATTTTGATTCTATCTTTTTGAGTGCGAGGATTTTCGCAAAATTATTTTCATGAAAAGTAAAAGTTGTTAATCTTCGCGTATTGATGGATATGTGGCGCAGATTCCAAGTGACTGTTTAAATATGACAAGGGAGCGAAGAAATTAAGACAAAATATTGAACTAAAAACCGAGACATGTGCCTCAGAGCCTGATATCTTTACACTGCCTCTGACAAAGAGGTCCTCGGGTCGAGTCCCGACGGCAGCAGGATTGTCGACAGTAAGTAGATAGCTAGGCCGAATTCACTCGCTGCCTGGAGGACATTTCTAGTGACCGGCTGCTCTGATCTGTAGTTTTTCGAGGTTTCTCCAATCAATGCAAGGCCACTGCCGGAGGAGTATCCTATCAAAGAGGTCACGGAGCCACTGCTATCTTTCTGTCTTCTTCCTTATCCTATACTCCCCTTCGGAGCTGTGTTCTGCTATGGAAGATCTCTGTTTGAGGAAAAAACGTAAGCCCGCGGTGGGTCGGGCCGGAACTCGCCATCCAGTAGGGGAAGTTTATCTTTACCTCCCGAGGAAAACACATGTACTACACGTACAAGACTAATGACCTTAGCAGTTAACATGCCCGAAATAATCAAACAATTTTATAATTTTGTTGTATCTAAATTTTCAAAGACATCTCTGCATCTATTTTATTTATACAAAAAAAGGTTTTCTACTCCCATTGTAAAATGCTGTCATTTGTTGGCTGCAACCAGTTGCATAATGATTCTCATTATGATACAGATATCATTATGATACAGGTTGTTGACCAATCACAGAAAAGTTAACATATCGAGTATTGACACTTCATTAATCATTGAGAATCGTTCTAGTAAAAGTTTCGTTCGAATGTGCACATTAAAATTGATATTATATTATGCTTGTCAGTTTTAATTTATTTTTATTATGATTTTTTCGTAGAATAATATTTAAAATAAATTAGATCGTAATTTCACTTTTATCCTATTTGACTAGCACAGTACTCCTTCGCAGGCAGAGTGGTAACCACAGCTACCTGCGGCAGCATGTGAGGGTAGGGTTAGGTGACCTTGGCTGAATCCTACTAGTCAGCTAGTCAGCTAGCGCATTCGAAGGCACCACATCCCAGCCGCGATAACCTAGTATTCCTTATGTTTCAAGGGCAGGGAGAGGGGAGGATGCGCGTCTGGACGATCGGGAGACCCCCCAAAATATTGCGGTGAACAGTGCCTTTCTGGTCGTTTGTAAGTTACGCTTCTCTTCAGTTTTTGTGAAAAAATGGAGTGTGTTAAGGGTCCAGAAGATTTTGTGTAATTGTCTCATAGAATAATTATTACAGATGGAATTTCATATTATTGGGATTTCATAAAAACTCATAATAAAAGAACGTGAGAGGTAGCTTTCATAAAGTGCGATATACTTAAAATAAAGTTCAGGATTCGTCACTGACGCGTGTCAAGTTTACCACACTCGCTCTTACCTCGCTCGTATCGTAAAATCACACTCGTGTATTAATACCTCACTTTACATCATTGTTTCATAACGTCCTATTAAATACGAATAGATTCAAAGTTCTTCACATTGCTCTCCGTTTGTGTTCGCACGCTGGGGTCGGCCCGCGCCTCGTGCAGCTGCGGCGACGACGTCCGCGGCGCGCGCCTCGCGCACGCGCGCCTCAGGGCAGCGCAGGCGGCGGCGGCGGCGGCGGCGGCGGCGGCGGCGGCGGCGGCGGCGGCGGCGGCGGCGGCGGCGGCGGCGGCGGCTGGGACGACGCGTGCAAAAAGCGGCGCGGGCGCGGCCGCCGACGCGCAGGAGGGCGACCGGACGCGCCGCGCCCCACCCGCGTCGCCCGTAAATCGCCGCGGAACCTGCTCCGACTCGCTCCACTCCCCTCCGTGTCGCTCTGCGCTGCCGAGCGGAGGCAGTGGAGGCGGGGCAGTGATCGGTGGAGAAGTGCATCGATTGATTGATTGATTAATTGATTGATTAGTGATTGCGGGCGCGACAACTGCTGTGGTCATTAGTCTCGTAAGTGTACTGCATATTTTTATCTCGAGAGAAGGCCGTGATCTTCCCTCGCTGGATGGCGAGTTTCGGCAATGACCTACAATCACCTTAAGGCTTTTTTCTCCAACCAGATATCTCCCACCAGCGGGCACAGCTCCGGAAGGGAGGATAGGACAAGGAAGATGAAGGAAAGATCGCGCTCGGTCTGTGGCCTGTTTGTTAGTGTACTGCTGCGGCATTGACCTGGTGTTGATCGGAGAAACCACGGAAAATTATTGATCAGAGGAGCCGGTCGCTAGAATTCACCTCCAGACAGCGGCTATGAACTAGCTCGACCTATGTACTAGCTAACGTCGAAAATCCTGCCACCGTTGGGAGTGGAACCCTAGAGTCTTCCAAAGACACTGCAGTGACATCAATTGATGACCTGAGGCACCTAAACCGGTATATGGGGGAGCGGAAGATGGAAAGAGATGGGATTGGTGTTCTACAGATAATAGTTGCTTCGAAAAAGTATACCAGTGACCGTTTCCCGCTAAAAATTTTGACACTTCCCTGCTGGGAACATTTACGTTTGTCCTTACCGGAAACACAGCACATTTCTAGGTGCGTCTCTTATATCTACATCTTTAAATGTTCAAATCAAGGAATCGAAATCAAGAATATTGGAGAAAAAACTTTCGAATCTATTCCGACAAGATTCATGCTGTATTTCCACATCCAGGAAGTTGTTTATTTAACCTTCCACGAGGCGCGGCTTAAAACCTACGAGTTTAGGCGCGTCGGTTTTCTCAAATAGACTTCCTCCGAAACAAAAAAGTGATAGAAAGTCGTTATTTAATTTTTTAAAAAACCTAGTTTGTTGACAAAAATCTTGACAATTTCACACGTGTAGGGCACTAAAATTGATTTTTTTACTATATTTTTTAAATTTCTTCCGCGTTTTCTCCGTTGTCCCTGTTCGAATCTACAGCAAATACGGAAAGAAAATACTAACATGGCAAACTGTGATACCTCATGAGTCCAATAATTTAATATCTTATATTCAATTACATGTATCATAACTAATATATGATTAAATAATTAGAAAATATGGAATACAAAAGACGACATCACACGCGGTGACGCGTGTAGTGCTTACTACACGTGTTACTACACAACCAGGGATTCTCGAAGTTATTCGCGATACTGAAATTACCTAAAGCGATATCTAAGCACACAGCAGTGACAAAACGCATAAATACCAAATGCTTTTACACTGCAAAAGAAAAAGTACCATCGCTATCTGTGTGACCGCGCATTCCAAACGAAACGTTACGGTAGGTCAATATAAGCTAATTTTTCATAAAAATGTGTACGGCATCATTTAAAGATCTAAAATCGAAGGGTTCGTAAACTGCTCGTATACTGCTCTGACATAGAAATATCTGGTTTTGATATTACAGGCATATGTCTGGTTCGAAAATAAACTCGAATGTTTGCAATTTTCAAAATAACATATTTTAATGAAAATAAAAAGAATATACCGAATCTCTTTCCTCCTAGTCCAGCAAACAATAATAAAATTAATTGCAGCCATTTTTCAGAAGAATTTGAAAACGACACAGAATCTGCTTGGAAAGTATCTTCAAAAATTAAAATATCTGTCTAAAATAGCTTTCTACCTGAAAAATAAAAAAAACAAGAATTATGTGTTTATTATATTTTCTCTTAGACACTTCATTTCTTTGTGCTTGTAGAGATCAAATAATATTTTAAAAACAATTTTCTCTATTTGTTTATAAATACTTGTGCAAAATGCATATTTTTACATCAGACATCATAATTCCTGAACAAATTGATATATTTTGATAATTTTTTTATAATTAATCACAATTGTATATTCTAGTGAATTAACTATAATCGTAAAGGAACTGCGAAAACTATCATCAGGATTTGATCATTTGAGAAAAAAATGGTTCAAAAATTTATTCTGACCATTCCAGTTTATGTAACCTGACCCTGTATATGATCTTTATTGGCACATTAATTATTCTAGTTCATTCATTACAGAAAATCATGTCTTGCATGCTGCAAAAAGAATTATATTATCTTTTATAGTTTAAGATTTATATTTGAAACCCTGAATGTGCTGAAAATTCCAAATTCAGGAAAATGCATCTGATATTCACTCACTAAACTCTTGACAATTGACACTCGCTTCGAAAAACAAACATTAGCTCCAAAACTAGGAAACTTAGCAAAGCAACGCTTTAAAGCATTGAACCCAAAAATAAGAAAAAGAAAATAAAGAGAGCATTGAACCCAAAAATATTGAAAAACACGAAATTTCACGATTTTCATGATTTCAAGGTAGACAACTATCTTATTTCCAGAATGGCACCACTAGATTTTACTTCTGACGTACGTTACCTGTTTTCAGTTCTCAAGATTCACAATTGACAGTACTAGACCCGACACGTTATTGAATCCATCCATTCACACAGATATCACGATTATCGGAAACAAAATTGTGCGCATCCCAACCTGCCACTTTAACCAATCTTAAATATCTTTGAAACGACACTAATAAGCCTCAATCCTGACGTGTGTGCGAAGTTACATCTGAAAGCAGTAGTGTCGTAGTGATCTCGAACCGAAGGGTTGCGGGTTCGAGTCCCGCCTCGGGCATGGTTGTATTTGTGTTCGTCCTTTCACCCCTTATCATCACCATATCGTTTCATCTTCATAGTTACATGCCGTTACAACACCAATAGTGGTCGCTAATGACCTAGATGTTGATGCGACCTTAAATAATCAATTAAAAAAAAACATCTGAAAAGAACTTTAAACAGCATGTTAGAGCGAAAATTCGAAATCGTGCAGTTGAGGTGATTCCAATACTTTTCCTCTCTACTCTACGGTACAGAGAGGAAAAGTATAAAATCAAATTATTTCAACATATTATAATGCTGTAAGGATTTCTCGATAAGTTTTCACTAAACAAGGAATTGTACCAATAATACGCAAATCCGACCCCCGCGATTCTCGTAAGCTCCCCTTTATTAATATAAGAATTTTACCATTACCTTGTCTTTTGATTTACGAATCGGTGGTTTTTGTCAAAAATGATATACTCAAGAGCGGGAATATATTTTCAGTCAACGCCAATGTCTATAACTATAACACTCGACGTAGTAATCATATTCATCAAGTGACAGTATCAACAGCTCCCAACAAAAAATTCACATACATCTCCATTATTTTACAACACTTTGCAGGATGGCATTAAACGATTAAAATTGATACAATGTAATGCAGTAAAATCTTTTCTGCTGCATTACTGTTTCTATACATTTAGAGACTATACCGAGCGTCAAAAAGAAAAGTAATATTAGTTTTCATAATAATATTGAATGTATTATTTACCTCTTAGACTAAATAATTTCATTTCGTTCTGTTTCATTTCTTTCTGTTTGGTTCGCTAGCCGAAAATGTCTTTCTAAAAGCTATTCTGTTCTTCTAGAAACGTTGGCATTTATTTATTTATAGTAACGAGTGTTTACGTTTTAGGAATGTAATAATTATTTTATAATAAGTATTGTTAATATAATTATTTTATAATAAGTTTTGTATATTATTACACTGTGGTGTTAGGTAAAAATGTTTATCCATGTTTGTCTGAATATGAGTGAATAGATACAGGATGGTGTGAATGCGAGGGTTCCTTGGTGTCTTGGTGATAGTTTTGTTTCTTATATTGATTTTTTATACATGATTCCTTTTATTTGTAATTGTATTAGTAATTGTAACTGTAGTTTCGTATTTCTGCATTCTGCCACCGGGCAACATCTGCCCAATTGTAGAATAAAGCTTCTATCTATAATTCTAAACAATAAGTAACAAGTATTATACCTCACCTTCTAGGTTAATGATCCCCATATCGATCAGATTTTTCGTCCAGTTTCCTTGATCCCTTGAGCAAATGCTGAATTGGCCCCTTGATTTGCATCTGGACGTAAATGTAACTTCATTATCTGTGCACTCTTCTAGAGTTCAGTGAGAAATATAGTTATTTTTCCATGTTATCGTAGTAGATTCTATCATGAAGGACATCATGAAGGATAAGAACAGAAATTTGCAGCTAATATGCCTGTGAAAATAGATTTTATTATACCAGAGCGAATATGTTTGTTAACAATTCTTGCCAAAAACGCTCCTTTCCTTCTGTATTCAAATTTATACTTGTATATGTTTTAGGATAGGGTTCTCAGAATTATGAAAACGTGCACAAAATATACTTCTCACAGCACACAGTTTTAATGGGTTTGACGTAAAATAAAAACCTATTGGATATGTAAAGCGAGCAAGAAGACTGTCAAAAGTTCGACCACATATATGCCTAGCACACGAAATTGTACAGGACAATTAGCGACGCGGAAAAGGAGTAACAATGAAAGTGTGAAAATGATTCTTTTAATTGAAGGAAAAGAACAAAAGTGAAATGTACATACTTTTTTAACCCTATCTCCAAAACTTAATGGTATTGCGTCATCAATCGATGATGAAATGGTTGCGGAAAAGCAATGCTCCTTTTATGACGATGGGAAAGGGTATTACAAAATGAAGTTTTCGGGGGCATTCTACTCTGTGGTCGCACCCATTGGCTACACACACACACGCACCACTCGTTCACTAACTGGCGATCCCCAATCACTTGCTCATTTGAATAGCAAGGAAAAGCTCTCAGGCTAGCGGCATCGCCAAAAGAAGAAGACGAACTTTCTCGTGAAGGCGGCGATGACCAAAGTCGCCGATTTATTGCTGTATCGGTTCGGTTCCGAAGTGAAACTTTGTTTCAGGCCCTAATACATGAACTCGTACCCAAATCTGATGGTGCTAGTTTATATTTTACTTGTCGTTTTAGGCGGTCAAACAGGTGCGTGGTGGAATAAATCAAAGAGAAAGGGGACACACTCCGGACAAGTATTAACAAAAACGCACTATGCCAGAACGACAGTCGATTGTGAAAGTTGAATCAGAATTGCTTTTGCAAATGTTTCAGGAATTGAACGAGTCGTTGAGAGATCGCTGATATTTGCAGTTTCCCTGTGGACAGCTTGTCTCTTGATTTATCTCAACATATCCTCTTGGTGTCACTCTACCAGATTCTTTCCACTCCGATGGCTTCGAAAGAGACTGCACAATCGAAATGTTTTGTGGACTTGTCATAGTATTTGTAGAGGTTTTGGAATCACGTAACACTTCATGATTTAAAATTATTCAGAAATTTATTTATCCCGTACTGATAACACGAATTACGATAGCAGTAGAAAACATTATATTCCTTTTCAGCTTATAGTAAGGTCAAAATCCATTTTTTCAATGGCTATAAAATAAATGGAAGAATTTTGTATTTCGACTGAATATGCTTTATTATTTTATTTGCAACGTTTAGGTTTACTTCGTTTAACTAAATTTAGAAAATAAAAAAGTTATGATGAAAATATGGAGGAATTATTTGTATTGAATACACGTGGAAAACATCATATATATGGTCGAATCATCTATTAATTTATTGTAAAAATTGTCATATATCAAATTGTCATAATTGTCAAATATCACTGTCGTCATCTGCTAACGACGGTGTCTATGACTAGAACGCTACGTATCACTATACTTATACTTACAGAAGGTACAATTTGATACAAACTTGTAAAGGTTAATAAGATTAATGTAAACGAGCTATATTCTTAAATATATAGATTTTATTACCTTCGGTAATGTTTTAAATGTTCTACCAAAAAACATGACACAAACTCATTTAGGACAACTGAGAGGAAATAATTCGTTAACATGGCATCAATTCGCGATACTAGGAACAATCAATGTGGACAAAAGCAAATAACCACTTGCGCTGAATTATGTAGAAAAAATGTTTCCAAATAGCGTTTCATTTCGTAACATCCATTAACGTTAATCACCTACTTTTACTTTTAAGATCTCATTACGTTGCTGTAAATCACTGCACGAATTATACAAACACTTTTCAAGTTTCGCAACAGAAGCATACGTAATTGGTAGGGGAAATCTCTCTCTTACATTCAGGATCCCTATTCATAAGGAACTAAACAAGGTATCTTGATGAACGTCCGTGACAGTCTCTGCCCCAGAACAACCTCTTGAGTTGTGGAGGCTACCCCAACCTGTCACTTGACATTTTCGAATTAAGTTGTCGACGTTGATTGAAAGATGCCGTTCCAGGAGTGTCTATCCTGGGAGAACGAACCTCATGGAATTGACTTCGCCAGGAAGTATGTGATTATCCCATGCGTTTCGCCCTCGGTTACACGTTGACAAGAGCAAATTCAACTTTCCATTTATAAAACTATTTCTTAATATGGAAATATTTATTATAAAATATAATATGTATAATTATACTTTTGTAAAACATAATTTTCTTTCTCTTTTTTCCTTTCTACAATCCTCTTCCGACTCATCTTTATCAATATATACTTGACTTCTTCTTCTTCTTCTTCTTCTTCTTCTTTTATTTCTCCCAACTTCTTCCAGATTGTTGCTGCAGTCGGGACTTTTTGGCCATCGGTCGAGTTGCATTCGCATTACATATTCCCCGACTAGTCACTCTTTTCTCCCGACTATTAAATTACAATACGCTGTTTTTACTCTTATATTTATATGGTGTCATTGAGAAATTTGGCAGCATTTTCTCAAATCATTTTCGACAAATTTTGGATCATTATGATATTTTCGTAAACATTCAATTAATTCGCAAACATCAGATTAATTAATGCCACACGCTTCAATTTTGTATCTCTGTCATGAACATTCGATCACAAATAGTACATAATTTCATTTGTAGTCTACAAAATATTTTAGCAAATTATGTAATACACATACCGTCAACGCCGGTTATAGTGAACTCTGATATAGTGGACCTTCGGTAATAGTGGACTTAACTGGTCCCGTTTAATATACATTACAAATAAGCTTAAGAAGATTCGGTTATAGTGAACCCGAAAATCAGCTATAGTGAATGTGCAAAATACGTCCTGGAAATAAATTCCCTTCTGGAAAATAATATATCGCCTCAGTGCCACAAATTCCTACACTACAGAGCTTGAAAAAAGTATCGTCGGCCAAAGGTAGCGCGTCTGTCGATCATCTGTTGTCATCATGCTTTCAGACTGTCATAGTAACCAACAGGATGACATGAGCTTTTCTTAATGGATTGTTGATGCTTTTCGATACAAAAGTCGTACATGTTCTGTTCTCCCCAAATGTTTTCTCTAAAATCAGCAGTTGGTGTTTACTAGAAACAGTTTCTTGAAACGTTAACGTGCAATAATGAGAAACATATCTACATTTGGGTTGTTAACTGTTACTTCCTGAACTGCATCTCTCAGACATTTTTAAACGAGGGTTTAAGGAGATAAAATGCAATTTTAAAAAATATTAACTAAATTATTTCAAATTAGTGTTCTTTATTTAGACTACTGATTTTTTTCGGGAATTTCAAAATTCAAATTCAGAATTGATCTAAAAACATTCAAAGAACATTCAGTAGTAATCACATGGCATATGAAATTTATCGATCCATGCCCATGGGCGCCAGGATTTTTTTGGGGGGAGGGGGCACAGGAATAATGTCTAGCAGACCTAATATTTTATTTTAAAAAAATAAGTTTTTCTGAATATAAAACATATTTTTATATTTAAAATTTATAACATACAAAATCAAATTATTGAATGACTTCCGTTAGTAAAGAATATTAGTAAATCCTCTATTTTTATGTATCATTAGCTTCTGACGAATCTACTTTACGCAAAAACTATGTGCCACGATGATTTCAAGATATAATTTCTAATACTTGGACGCTGATATCATGGTCGCTGGCTCACTATAGCAGGCCGTTGAATCGAGATCCAACGCTCGCTTCTTGTTTGAGCCACGAGCAGGCGCTGCCGCCACCCGAACCGTCGTGAAGTCGTTGGAGATATTCGCCAACAGCCTGAGCTACGCTCGCACACTGCCAGCATTGGTGCCGAACTACGACGCCGATAGCGCGGAAGACCGAATAATGTTTTTTAAAAACTAAATGAATTAAAAGGAAAAATGATTTTTCTTTATTTCTTTGGGCGTTGACAAACGACTTGCACAGCTAAACAAAACGCCACTGTTTACCACATAACCTCGGGACGCAGAAAATTATGCCATAGAAGATAACGTTTCGATATCATTTCCCCGATATATTGCAAGTAAAATGCCGGTGTTGCGGAAAACCGTTGTCCCGGCTGCCTCGCTGCACGCCGCAAAGGGGTGGCCGTGGGGGCCGACGACCGGGGTTCGAGGACCTGGCTTGGCGGTGCGGCACGGCAGCACTGCGTGCGGTTCAGCCTCATATTTTCGCGCTTAAGGTTCAATTAGCGCGCGTTTCCCCGCTGGAGCGCGATAGCATCTGCCTCCGCGCAGGGAGGCAACGCGGGGAAGACGGAGCAGGAGGAAATGCGGCTGGGTTAGCGTTCGCCGACGGGTTTCGGGGCTTGTATATGCACGATCATTTCTGCTTAAGCGATATTTAGCAGAGAGATATTTTGATACAACGTGTGGAGCGAGCATTCAAAAAAATAAAATAAAAAATAAAAAGATATATTTTATATTCAGCAAAAATTAAAAATTATTTTTGAAAGAACATTAAGTCGGCTCGACACAATTCATGTCCTCCCCCCGGAAAATCCTAGGCGCCTCTGGGCATGGATCGATAAATTTGATATGACTTATGATTCGTACTGAATGTTGTTTTAAAGTTTTTAGATCAATTCTGAATTTTAATTTTGAAATTTCCGAAAAAACTTCAGTAGTCTTTGCGTATTTTACATTCTATATTTTTTAAATAGTTTGTTGGCAATACTTTGAGTGAGAATGTATCATTTAGGTCCTAAGGTGGCTCACGGACAGCGTACTATATTTCCGTAGTGCGATCCCAGGTTCTATTACCGCTCGGGGCAAAAATAGTGTTGTAGTTGTACTTTAAAATCAAATCTTCTCAGTTTCTGTAGCAGTGTGACGAAGCAAGTCTCAGGCTGGCGGAGTTTGCTAGTTACGATGAAGGGAATACGTCATGTTCGTTCGCCACCGGTTTCTTAATCCAAGCTCAGGCTTGAGGCACACAATTTGCTAGCCGGCAAAGTCGGATAGTCGACCCAAAATGCCAAATACAGACATACAGGTATTTTCTCAATTAATTACTTAGTGTTACAAAGTGAGAATTGAACAACAACATTTCGATTCACTTTTTCTTTTATTCTTTAAAGAAATTTTATTTTTCTTCAAGGAAACAAAATGAAACATTTACAAATTCAAATACATAATTCAAATACACTACAAGAGTGATAGTACAAAGTATGTTACTCGACAGTACAAAGTATGTTACATTACAGAGTACATACGTTACTCTGATATAAAGAGGACAGTTAAAATTCACAAAATCTGGAGAAGAAGAATAGCTGCATTTCAACTCTTAGATTGAAGACGCAAGAGACTACCTCCTTACGTTCAGCAAGCTTATTTTTTAACAGATTCCTACTGCATGACTGTATTCAAAGTACATTTGGTTTTTTACACACTTTACACACATTTTAAGTAGAAAATAT
Source organism: Teleogryllus occipitalis (assembly GCA_011170035.1). Taxonomy (NCBI): domain Eukaryota; kingdom Metazoa; phylum Arthropoda; class Insecta; order Orthoptera; family Gryllidae; genus Teleogryllus; species Teleogryllus occipitalis. The sequence continues at coordinate 27,427 of BLKR01004148.1, forward strand.
TGATGCAAGAAATCAACTTTAAATATACTGTTGCTTTGGCTCCAAATTGGGAGAACATCAAAAACTCCTGAAGGCGACATTCATGAAAAGAAATATATTTCAACTTAAAAATAGTATGCTTGTGTCATGCCGTGGGAGATCTTCCAACATGTACTGCCTTTCAAGCATATTCCTTCTACTCGTTATCGCCTGGATGACAAATAGGCTAGTGGCAACTGCGTCCAAGTACGCGTTACATTTGAGCTGTGGGTTCGAATCCCGCACAAGCAGTGAGTGTTCTGTGTAGTGTCATGGTGGGACAGACGCAACCGCCGTGTACATTGGTTGGATAAAAAGGAATGAGAATATTGCTGCAACTTAAAACCGGTAAGTCGGTGTGCTGCTATCGTGACAAAAGGAAGGATTAGAAAACTGTGTGCAGCGAGCGAGAACAGTACTCAGTCAGCCTACTGCAGTGTGTAAATCGCTGAACTTCATAGCAATGGTGCAAGCGTCATGTATAACCCTAACGTCATGTATACAAAGATAGAGCGACGTTTGTGGCTCAAAACTGACGTGGCACGGGGTCGGAGTAAGCAAGAATGTGTCCACGGACTGCATGGAGCATGAGGTGATGAAGAGTTGCCATACTCCACAGTCGCACGATGGGTTACAGCGTTCAGATTAGGCAGAGATGATGTGAAGGATAACCCCCGTCCAGGACGATCATACATGGAGAACTCTTGCACCGCTGTCAATGGGAGATTCTGGAACATCCACCTTATTTGATATGAGTCCCTGTGATTTTATCACTTCAGCAAAATAAAAGAATCATCGCGAAGAACCCCAGAGAAGAAATTATTCATGCTACAGGGCGGACAATTTGGGACATCAACAGAAACAGACGCGCAGATGATGAACGACGTCTTCCTAACACGTGGCAAAAAGTTATTAACAACGCAGGAAATTATATTGAAGGTGTGTAAAATGTAAAGACCTCTGTCAATGAAGTCATTTCAGAGAAATAAAAAATATTCTTATTGCTTTTTATTATACAAATTATTATACAATATTATAAAAAATATTCTCATTACTTTATCCAACCCTTGTATTTTCCTCTGAAAGTATTTCTACTCACTTCAGACATTGATATTCGCCACAAAACAGACTATCTTTCGCCCTCACGGGGCCTACCTCGGGAATATAGTGACACGATGGGCCTACGAGCTACCTCCAATAGCCGATGACATGGAGGGTTCCATCCCAAAATACTGAGACGAAAAGGAAATTTAGTGACAAGAGAATTGAGATACGTTGGAATGGACAGGTCGCTATAAGATCTGTAATAACCTAAGCGTCCTGATACAAAAAAACAGTAAACAACGTCTAAAATACAATTCCAGGAATGTTAACTATTTAGAAAGTAATTATATTTTGACTTATTCAAGAGCTTCCAAAAGAGATTCACATTTGTTACATTTACAATTTTAATAATACGGCAGGTTGTTGATAAATAAATGCATATTTCTCAATATCCGACTTCCATTAAAGAAACGTGTATGACACGTTCTAATACATTACTTTAAGTTATACTATTACAATTCACGTTAAATATTCACAGACCTGATCACTGTGAAGAAATGTAAACGTTGCTCATCGAAATCAGCTACAATGTTCCTTTAACTCGTGAATATGACGAAAGAGCCTAATAGTCTATCGTATTTTGAAGCATCGCAACCCTCGAGATCGCAGTTTCCCAACCCCCGTTCGACTATACAACACCACCATGTGCAGTCAGGCTCATCTCGGGACAAAAACGCTATTGTCTCTGATGCAGCAAGTGAAAAGCTTAGTAATTGTGAATAACATGAATGATTTATAGCCAATATATAATGTAGAACGCATGGAAATAACATTGCGGTGTTTATTAATAGAGTGGTTCGTTATAATTGATTTCGCGAACCGTAACGTCATAATGAGAGAGGGGAGCGACACAAAGAACGGCGAAAGCGGCGAATCTCCGGACCTCCGGGGCCATTGCAACCGACGCAAACTATCCCTAATTATACTGAAGCGGGAGTTTTTGTATCTTTCAACTCCACCGATGATTGTGCGGCAATAAAGGACGGATTTAAAACGAATTCAATTGTCATGGGTTTTCAAACCCACATTCCACTTACAGAAGGACCCAATTCAAAGTATGTATATATATTATTCGTAAACTATCGTCAAAGAATAATTTCTAATCATCGAATTATGATTTTTCTAAAAGAAACTGAATTCAACTATATCTAGAGATGTAAATGCAGAAAACGCGGTTATGAACTTGTGCTTTAGAAATAAAACATACAAATTACGGTCAAAAATAGCAGCGATTCATAAGAGTGACTGATACTGGGAGTTTAAAGAATATCTTCTTGATATCAAAAACAAAAATAATGTTTTAAACACATTTCAAAGGTATTGGGATATAGGGTGCGAGAAAAGCGGAGAGAGATTTTTGATGCTAAAATCAGAGGGAAAAATTATTAATAAAATCTTTAAAAAAGAAGTGAATAAAGTAGAAATAAAACTTTTCACGGAGGTTAATGTGAGATGGAGGATAATAAATATCGAAAAAATCTCCAGAATATACATTAAAAATGTTTTTTAAGAAAACTGGTAAAAAAATAATTATTTTTCAAATCATGAAGTTAATTTTTACCTAAAAAATAAGAGACTAAACTAATTATTTCAACATTAGGTATAAAATCCTGTTAACATTTCTTTTTATTTAGAATTTTTGTATTCTAATGTAAATGAACACTTAAAATAAATTAATCCTGACGTACATTTTTTGTAATAACTAATGAACTAAGTGCAAATCAAATTACTACGCGTGGACAATGTGAACTATTTTTTGTCAAATATTCGAAGTTTCTTTTTATTTACGTTGTATCAAATTCGTATATATGATATAAATTACGTATTAGGAGAAAATGGCTTCCTTAGACATTTTTAAAACAAGTAAATGACTCAGCTGCATACGCAAGTACGTCAAGTGCGTATTGTGGGTTCTTCAAAATTCACTGGTCAATTTCTTCTACGTCTCCTCCAGCAAGTTTGATTCGAAGCAAAGTATATTAACTCTCCAGTTTTGTTATTCGCAATTCTTTCGTAACATATATTTAACCGACGTAATAAAGATCTTTAGATCAAAGATGAAAAGAAATTGTTTCGGAAGATTGCAGACATGAAAAACTAGCCGCGTACACTAGATATTCATGAAATTAGCGACCAAAGAAATACGACCACCTTTCATAAATTAATACTGACGGGAAAAGGAACAAACAAGATCCTGTTCTGATTACTCTTTAGCACTCCCCGATTCCTCCCAAGTTACTCAATCGAGTTAGGAAAAAATCTCATTACACTTTCGTAACATGAAGCTTTCCGCGTAATATCTTAAGAGAGTCCTCGCCGCTAAATAGAAAATTAGAGCGTTTCCCCTCAAAAGTAAGACTTCATCACATTTTAAGAGGTAAATGGCTCAATTCCGATCGATTAGCGAAGATAATGGGGTGTAGTACCCGCCGCACAGTATCATTAGTGTTAGGGTAATCATGTCGGCGTTCGGGGAGGCGCGAACCGAGGGGCGAGGAGGGGAGAGAACGGGATTGGAGGAGAGGGTGGGGGCAGGCGGAAACGGGATGGAGGATGAGGCAGGGCAGAGACAGAGGATTCCGATGTAATAGGATGGTGTGGGGGAAGGGGAATAGAAGCAATCGTGATAGGCAGTCGTGAGGAAGACGATTCGGGGAGACTGGCGGAAAAGAGATGCTGTAGAGTGGCTAATTAAGTAAGATACGTGGTGAAGGAGGTACTATCAAAAAAGAAACGACTTGCTTGCCGTGGAATTTGAGTTATCTTCATTTTAACTAGCAGAATGTAAACCATCAGGTGTGTTTTTCATCTCAATATATGGCTATGCAATTATGATCAATAACTAATTTTCTGGCGACTAAAAATTGGCAATGATGTTTTCAATAATATTAGCCTTCATTGTGTCCATAACAGCTATATTATAACTTGCTCGCACTTTCTTCGCAAGAAGAGAAAATATTGCAGTAGTATGCCGGAAAATGTCGAATTTTCGGCAGAAAACTTGTTGCCGGGCCGTGGTAACGAGAAAGTCGTTAAATTTTGTTGCTATATACAGTAAATTCGAGCGGATTTGGTGGTATAACGGTTAGCGTACCCAAGTTTGCGGGTTCAAACCCGATCGAAGCCCTGCATTTTTAATGGTGAATAAATAGTTCGTACGCCTTCCTCCGAATCGGGAAGTAAAGCCGGCTGACCCATGTAGTAGACCGATGTAGTATGTAGCATGTAAACGATCCTCAAGCCTAAAAGAAGCCTCTGAGCAAAATTGAGATCCGCCTGTTTCGTTGCCCAAGATAATATCTCCTTTCTCCGCTGGAAGGTGAAAGGAGTGTAGTGAAATTTGCGTGGTCAGACGGAAGAGCGGGCCTAATGGCCCGAGTCTCGTCACGTAAAGTGAGGCATTAACTAAAATAAATTACTCCCTATAACACATAGTGTAGCCAGAATCCATTTTGTGGGTCCTTGGAACCGAAAAATCGATTGACGGCAAAACGTCGATACGCCCGTACGCCCGTCAGTCAGTCCGTCAGTCCGTCCCTCCTTTGTCTGTCTGACCGTCTATGGTCAACGCTAGCGCCTAAACCGTTCCGCCGATTTTCTCAAAAATTGGTATTCCCTGGTCCATCTGAACGAACTCGAAGTTTTTAGAGTTTCAAACGGCTATTTTGATTTTTGATGGTACTTCACATGAAGCCTGAAAAACTTTTTCAAAATTTTCTCAAAAATGGCACCAAATTTTTTCATTTAACTTTGTCCTCGTATAGAGTAAAGAATGGTTAAGGGAGTGGGTGCGGAACTCATATTCGTTGAAATACCTGATTTTTTGAAAATTGCCAAAGTGAATTTTTGGGGGCATCTTGCTACACCTACAGTATTGAAAATTGAGTTTTTTCTTGATGAAATCTGTTCGTTAAAGATAGATTTTGAAATAAAGTCAATTTTTCGAAAGTACGAGTAGTTTTTGTGTAATTTTGGGCGTTGCATGGTTGACGGCGAGTGAACTCGAAGGACCTATGTTCGAACCTCGGTGCATAAAATACTTTTTGCTGGTTGAAAACACTTTTGCATGTTTATGTAGTACTATAATATAGCGGAGCACTTAGAAATAATGCGAGAAAGTATGTCATTTTTAGCACTACTAATTTACAAGCAATACGGTACTCTACTTTTGCGCACAGTGAAACGTAGTTAATTGGTCATTTCACTATTCTCGGTTTCATGGAAACTATTACATTAATTATTAAACAGTGATTAACACCTAAATCATCATCTTTCTAAATCTCTGAGAACTAGTGTAAGGCCGACCTTCATTCAACACAGCCATTTCTATTTGATTCAAACATTGATTGATTATTTCATATTTCCAGGCGCGTCATCTGCTATGGTCATTAGTACGTAAGTGTTGCACATGTTTTTATCAGATGGCAATGTTCTTCCTCTATTGGATGGAGATATTCCGCGCCAATCTACACGCTGGCTTGCGAGGATTTCCCTCTTCAGGGATTTACCCTCATAGCGGGGCACCGCCCCAGCCGTCGCAAGCTTTAAACTCCCGACTATTCTCTGGACATTAGTAGTAGTGTAGTGGGTATAAGTGTGTGTGTGTGTGTGTGTGTGTGTGTGTGTGTGTATGTAAAGGTTTAGGACAGGATAAGGAAGAGGAAGGGAAAGATCACGCGTGGCCTTTTTGTTAAGGTACTACACTGCATTCGCCTCGTGTTGATGGGAGAAACCATGGTAAGCTGTCTATCAGAACCGCTGGCCGCTAGAATTCTCCTCTGATAGCGGCTAAACTCGATCTAGTTACCTAGCTAGAGTCTAAAATCCGGTCACCGCTATCCACTATCCTGACTCGAAACCTGGGACCTCGCGGACAATGGAACTTCATTGACATGAATTTATGCCCTTAGCCACCTTAACCGGTATGATTTGTCATCTTCCCATTGCTTACAGAGAGGGTAACAAATATAGGGTAATAAATATAGACATTGATAACTAAAGTCGCTAAGGCGACAACGCCGTCATGTCATCACTACGTGTATATTTATGTTCAAAATGGCTGGTTTCTGTAATTTTAAATGGTATCTGAAATCATTGAACCCTTCCTTGAAACATAAGACTGAATTTGAATTTTTTTCCTTCTTCGTTTCGCAGTTCATCTTCATCCACCTTCCTTAAATCATAACGCGTAACATAAACGACTATCGGATACAAAGCATCGGCTGTGGAAACGCATCCTCAACGGGAGCGAGGACCGCTGAGGGGGACGGACCGAGGACGCCGTTTTTGTGCCGGGTCGTGGACCGGCGGCGTCCGCGGGCGAGCAGGTAGGCCAACCCCCCCTCCCCCCATCATTGACGTGAGAACAGAGGAGCCACCGTTCAGCCGCCCTGAGAAACAGGAGATGCTGACAGCTTCTGCGCCACAAGGCCTAATGAGTCGGCGGGGGGAGGGGGCGGCTTTCGTTTCCTTAAGACGAAATTGATTGCGTCCCAGGGCCCCAGCGACGCAGGAGGAACGCAGACCGTAGTGACACTCTAACCTGGCGCCGGTAACACGTGCGCCCTCCCTTGCTTCTTTTTATTTTTTTATTTAATTTTTTTTATTTTTTTGCTTTTCCTTTTGCCGGTGACCCAAGAAATCAACAAATTGACTCTCCGTGAAGTAATTGGCCTGAGGATTCGATTCGACCTAATGGGGGGAGACTTTCGAAATCTCGCTTGGACGATTAATGCTCCGAAATGTCAATGATACGAGAGCACTGCCAGAGAGGATACATCTTCGTTGTCATTAACGATCGAGGAATAAGCGAGCAAACGACCGTAAAAGGGATTCTGAGGAACCTAGAGGTCAAATTCATTCATTTTCCTAAAACTCGTTTCACTTTTGTCGGGTCGCAGACTGAATCATTTATGTGGTTCCTGGAAGAGAAAAATCGTAAGAGTGTAAAGAATGTTCAAAATAGTTATAAACGAGTGCATTTAATGTATTTATATTTACCAAATATTGATATAAATGCAAGGGTAGTAAAAAATGAGTTTTCTAAAATGTCTCTTGCAACATGTCAAAGAAAGGATTACATTTAGATACATGTCATAAAGATACCCTATTTAGAACATTAGCCAGAAAACAGAAAATAAAAAAGTTCTTTCAACAAATATCCGTTAAGTTTTTTAAATAATAAATTGTAATAAAAGAAAAAGAAAATAAAGGTAAAACATTCGAAACCTTCATGTGGCATGAAGTAAAGCAGGGTGTTTATTTATCGAGTGAAGGATCAAGTATAATTTAAACACACAAGATGACTCTGTCCGGAACCACCTGTATGTTCAGCGTAGTTCAATGTGGAAAATCCGGAGTAAGTACTTTACGTTTTATTGGCGTAAAAAGTAACATATTGGTTGCTATTGCACTTAACTTCCTTCAAGCAAGAGATGGCAAAACTAAATTTTGAAACGAAGATGTGGATGTTGACGCGAAGATGTGGATGTTCCTTAGACACGGAAAGTTCCATTTTCAGTTGGAGGAGGAAGATTTAAAAGGAAGAAACTTTGTGAAAGATAAGTAAATCTCAGCAAAAAGAGCTAATTCATGATGGATTGAAGAAAAAGTATTAACCTCACACATAGAGAAATGTGAAGCAATTAGTATTATATTTCGTCAAATTCAAAAGGACAATACTGCGAGAATTCAATGTAACATCACGAATTTCGAAGTAGGTTAACATTACAAATGAATACGTTGCGTCATATAACTGAGTTATATCATTCATCTTTAGAGCTAGCTAACTAGGTCGCAACGTCTTTGCCGCCGCACACGTCGCCGAAATCCCACTGTATTTCAGAAACACAATACGACGGACAAAAGGCAAGCCGACAATCGTTTTATCTTCCTCGACACGAGAAAAACCTTTTCTTCAGATGGACCGTACCATCATGAATGCGCAAGATTGAAATAATAAAACATTCCACTTTGTACCGTTTGACATTTCCTTTTGTAACCTCAACCTACCAACGTACGCACAATCATTATGGTCGTTTTGTAACCCGCTGGTGTAAAGGAGCTAGGGGATTGAATAGAAAATGATATCTCCATTCTTCTTTCTGGTCGGGCTCGATAATTAATCATCCTTACAGAGATATTTGGGTCAAGAAACGCCGGCCGTTGGACTTCGGGGAAGAAGTGGGGCGGAGTCGATTGTTGTGGCTCTCATTACGGTGTCGAAGCAAAGAGTATATCTCGAAGAAGAAAGCAACACTGGGGGATCGAAACGAATGGTCGGTTTCCTGCCATTGCATTACACGCGAGGACAGCGTTGCCAGATGATTAAATATATATCCCGGTACCAATCTTCAAAAATTCAGGAACTTTCACTAAAATTCCTGTTACCGTTAATTTAATTAAATTCTGAACTTGTTCGTATTATAACTATTATGTTTTTAACGTTCACAGGAAGTTCGTTATATTAAAATCGATATCTATTTATTTTATATCGATAAAATAAATGAAGGAAATGGAACATTTTATAATGGCTATGTGCATCTATGGCTATTGCACTACAGCAACTATTAGAAAAATACCATCAAATGTCATCCCAATGATTTTTTAGCAGGGTTTTCACCACTATCAGAGTTTTTTATTTTTTATTTATTTTACGTCAAAAAACAGTTAAAACTGCGTATGACGTGCTATGGGGAAAAGTGAATTGTGTGCACATTTTCAAAATTCTTTGATCCCTACACTAAGTCATATACTACTTAAATTTTGAAAACAGGAAAACAAAACAAAAAAGCAACAAAAAAACACCTCCTATGTAATAAAATCTATTTTCAAGGATAAATAAGCAATACATTTTGGCTCTTATCCATGTTGTCCTTCGGAATAATACTTCCTGCCGCGACAACATGGAAACGATAGTTTGAATAATTGTATTTCCCACTGAATTCTAGAAGACGTGCACAGAAAATGAAGTTACATTTATGTCCAGAAGCAAAACAAGGGGCCATCTCAGCATTTGCTCAATGGATCAGGGAAACTGGACGAAAAACCTGATATGTGTGTGTATGTGTGTGTGTGTGTGTGTGTGTGTGTGTGTGTGTGTGTGTGTGTGTGTGTGTGTGTGTGTGTGTGCGCGCGTGCGTGCGTGTGTGTGTGTTTGTTTAATGCCTGCACGATGAATGCCTATGCTAACAACTTTGGGGGCTAATAGAGCAATTAGTAATATTATTGCATGACCACCACTGCAAATAAAAAATCAAAAAATCATGGGTTTAAATTTATCTGATTCATATCAGAACAATGCGTGCATTCTTTGAAAGAAATAATATTACAGTTCTAAGTTCTAAAACTCGGACATTTACGTAAAATAAATCTACGAGGTGCAACGGCCAAGTTTACTTCTCGTCCTAAATCTAAATATTTACAGCGTTGAGAGGCATCGAGAACAAAACTTTCGATATATAAAGAGAGCACAGAAGGATAGAACCATCGACATTCCATATCTCACCGTCAATAATCTTGTGTTACTTCAACAGTCGTGATTACTGCGGAGTGTTACAGCAGCCGCAGATGCAGCTGTTGGAGCGGGGTGGGGCGGGACGAGCGGGTTGGGGCGGGGTGGAGTAGGGACAGGGAGAATCAAGGAGGGCGGGGCGGTGCCAAGGCGGGACGGTGGCGGTGTCGGAACGGAGGCGGGGCCAGGCGGGGTGGTGGCGGGGCAGTGTCGGGACAGCGGCGGAGCGGTGGCAGGACAAGGTCGGGACGCTGGCGGGACGGTGGTGGGACGCTGGCGGAGCGGTGGTGAAGCGATGGCGAAGCGGTGGTGGGTCGGTGGCGGGTCGGTGGCGGGGCGGTGGCCGGGCGATGGCTGAATGGTGGGAGTGGCGGTGGCGAAGTCTTGCCTGGGCAGCGGCGGAGAGGAGGCGGGGTAATCGAGGGCTGAGGTTTTGGAGTGACAGGGAATGAGAGGCGGAGGTGGGCTCGGACGTAATGGCGTGAACGATGGCAGGGGCAGTGGAGGGATAGTGCTGGGCAGAAGTGGATTGGTAAAGGAGCGGTGGCGGGACAGAGGCCAGCCAGAGGCCGACGCGGTGTCGGAAGTCAGGGGCGGAGACGAGGTGCGGCGGCAACTAGCCTGGGGCCTGTCGAGTCGGCGTGGGCGGTGGCAGGGTCGGCGCGCGGGGGCCGAGACGATTTGTGTGCAACGCCCTGGGCGGCGCGGGGGCGTGGCGCGGGCGCTATCGGCGGCGCCGCCTCCGCCACCGCCGCCGCGGCGACGGGCGTGAGTCAGCCCGAACAATAGGCCGCTGCACTTCCCGCCCGCCCGCCCGCACCTGATCTGGTCACGTCCGCGCCTGCTCCCTGGACCACGGCGGCGCCCCCGCTCCGCCCCCACCCCCTCCGCCCCCGAGGGCGGCAAAGCGCCCCGAACCAGTCCTGCCACCGCGCCGGTGGGGTGGGGGGCTTGTAATCCACGCCCTGCTCGGCGTCCGGGCCCCGCCAACGCCACAGCAGCAGCAGCCCTTGGCGCCAGAACCAACGCTTGCACTGCTTGCTCCGCCAGGAAAACGTATCCCGAGCGATGCAAATAAACGATGCTACTGTGTGCAGATATAGTTCTATTTTATTTTATTTTGTTGTGTCTTTGCAACGCGTCTCTTAGCTCTTGTTGGGCATTGAGCGAACCTGGAGGAATCCTCCTCGAAGTTGTTTCGTCTTTTTGTCTCGTCACGTCGCAGTCAGTCAGCACCTTTTATCCCTTCGGCCAGGGCATCGGCGGCGTTAGTAACCGAGGTTTTCCCAGACTCTCACCCACCTAAGAATCCGTGGTGTCTAATGATTTTTTTTAACTTCTGTGACTTCCTGGAGCGGCTATGCAATATGAATAGTTACACCGTAATGCTTGATGACAGAAAGGAACTGAAGACAAATAAGGTGAAGATAATACATACATTAAATCTATAATATAGTTCCGGCCTTTGGCCTCAACATTTTAGTTTCAAGGCCCTAGAACGCTTCGTTTAGCAGTTATTTAACGATTTAGCTGACCAAGTGTTGCGGGTTGCATTAAAAATGAATATTTAGATTCGTTTTTAAAAAACAAATCATTCACATTTTTAAATTCAAAGTGCAATTCGTCACGTCTTCGTGAAATCATCTTTCTTTAAAGACATCATTTATTAAGATCGGTTGCGTGAGAGCCGCAAAAGGTATGTATACTATTGATATAATATATATGATGAAGTACGACGGGTATCGTCTATGCGGATCCCCATTGCAATGTGAGATAATGAAACCTAGGATTCGTAACGAAAATGTTGTGGGCTTAGCTGCCTACTCATTGAAGCAAGCATTTATTATTTAAAAATATTTGAAGACATGCTCATAAAACTTAAAACTACATTGTATTCCTGAAAATAATGCAATATAGTAATGCAGTATAGTAATAAAATATAGTACCATCGTTAATATTGGTAGGCCTGAGGATTTGTATATTGTAGGTAAACGCAAAAAGTCACAAGGACAAAACAATAATGTCACGAAAAGGAGGTATTCATACAACCGTTAGTGATCAATTGATTTTTCCGAGCACATCAACTGCTACGGTCACTTGTCCCGTTAGTGTGGAGAATGTTTGTTCCGGGAGGTGGCAGTGATTGCTCCCCCGCTGGATAGTGAGATCCTGCACCGGCCTAAACGCCGGCTTGAGGGAGATTCTTTGCCTGGTATCTCCTTAGCCGTAAATCCAACTGATCGAAGGAAGCAGTAGTGGTGAGCTCCCATCGAATTACCTAGCTAGGGAGAAGATTCATGGACCGTCGCCACTCGAACTTACGATGTTTCTGTGTACGAAACTTCGATTGCTCACTCCCAAATACATAACCATTGCATCTGGTAAAAGTAACACAAATATTAATAAATAATTTTATTTGTTGTAATAGTCAGAAGGATAATGAAATCGTTATTTATTTACATATTTATTTATTTATTTATTTATTTTATTTTACTAAATGTGAACCCTGAGGAACACCCTATTTGAAAGAATTCTGAGTACTTGGCAACCGTTACAACGCTCAAGCTGCCCTACGGTGCCACTGCAACCATCCTCCTCGCACGGCCTGCCATTCTTTCAATCCCATCCCGCCCCACGCGGGCGGCGTTGCCTTCCAGGAAAGGCTCCGAGTCGAATAGCGCCGCCTTCTTCCCGGCGTCTTAGAGTTCACTTCGAGAGGACTCATTAGGTTTGCGAGCCTTCACGGGATGGAGCTACTAAGTAAGACGGTTACGACGCAATGACGTCAACGCCGTTAACAATGCGATTGACGGAGAAACCTTGGTCAGACGGCCTTACGCTGAAGTATTGAACGCCGTCGCTTCTACTCCGGTCGTTGGTGCTGCGTCGGGTGGCGATTGGGGTTGCGTTGAGTGATTTATGACGCTACGTCGAAGTAATGTCTGTCTTCTTGAAGCTTACTCAGAATTGAATGTGAAATAATTTTCACTTATGCCCCCTTGATTTATGTACTCCCTATTGTGTGAACTGATCATGCCGGGAGGTGGAGTAAGACCTAGATATTAGGTAACGTAAGGATAAGGGCCAATGTATTATTCGTGTTTTGTATTTAGAATGAATATTGAATGTATGTGTTGTGTGCTAATCGAAGTGTAATATGTTGCTGTTGTTCATGAAATAGTACTATTAGACTTCAACATGTTGAAATACGTGTGTAAAATATTATTTCAAGGTCCGAGTTTTAAAATCAGCCAAGTCATCAACACTGAAAATAATGTAGTAATGCAATAAGAATTTGTAATTTACTAACATAAAGTTGCAAAAATATAGTGAACATTAGTTAATTAATGTAAATAAAAGTAATGAATTTTACTAGCTCACTAAAGCAAGCGAAGCCTGTCTGTTAATTAAATATATCAAAAATACCCACATTCTGAAAATGGAATATTAATCATGTGAACAATTAATAACGTAGATGCTAATAATATAATATTCCTTATTTTTTAACGTTGGAATTACCGGCATCTTCCAGTTTCGTCCGACTGGGCGCCCCAGCTCCTAAGGCAATTTTCCGTGATACTACAGCTCTCCTGGGGCCACTGACCCTAAATCCCACGCCAAGTTAGCCCCCGGGTTCATCTAGGCTTAGAATTTACATAAAATCCCGAGGATACTCGTGGGTTCATTTCTGTGATTCAAACATTTTACGGGAATATGGAGTCTATGGCCTGAACAGCGGCTACACAGCTGTTCTAGACCGACCACTTGTGGTAAGCACAATTGGCTAATGAGTAAGACCTAGATATTAGGTAACGTAAGGATAAGGGCCAATGTATTATTCGTGTTTTGTATTTAGAATGAATATTGAATGTATGTGTTGTGTGCTAATCGAAGTGTAATATGTTGCTGTTGTTCATGAAATAGTACTATTAGACTTCAACATGTTGAAATACGTGTGTAAAATATTATTTGCTTGATAACAAATTCATGTATTTTTTATTGCGTCTTGATCTATGTTCTAATTTGTTTGATTTATGTACTCCCTATTGTGTGAACTGATCATGCCGGGAGGTGGTAGGCCTTTGCCCTCAAGAGATGTGCTTGCGCTGAGAATAAAATACATAAATAACTTACGGAAGTAACAAAGAGAGGCAATCCCTGATGGACTGGAAATACCCCTCTGCCACAAACACAATTAAAAGCATCCTCACCATAAGTGTAATTCGATCTCACAGACCTCGTGGCTGAGAACGCAGGTGTAACTATCCTGAGCACATGCACTGCAGATCCATCCTCTACGCGACGTTTTTAATTACTAACAAGAATGAAACATTTTACGCTTGTGGTATCGGAAAAAGGTGAATTAGTCTTATTGATACTCAGCTCTTAATGCATCTGCAATAAATGAAAAACAATACCCGTTGGGATCAGTAAAGCGGTTTAAGTCACAAAATGATTTTACCTAATTAGTAAATGAAAAAGTACGTTTATTAAAAATGATCGTAAAAATTGTTCAAAAATATGCTTGTGAAAAAAGAATAGTAGTTTTAGGTCTTTATTTATGTGGCACACTAGATAATGCATATCAATATATACTATTGAAAGAACTAAAAAATTGATGTGCATAATAAACAAGCATATAATAATAATAATAATAATAATAATAATAATAATAATAATAATAATAATAATAATAATAATAATAATAATAATATAATAATAATAATAATAATAATAATAATAATAATAATAATAATTTATGAGCACTCGCTTTACAAATATGTACAGAGAGTGCTCATGGGTTGAATTTTAAAAGGTATTCAATGAATTATGTAAACCTTATGATTTGTGGCTTATAAAAAGTATCAGTCGAATACGATGTATTACCAATAATTAAATTATTTCTACTACTTCATTATGTAACACATACAATAAATGCACTCAAAATATTCGATTTGGATTAGCATTCTGTATTGAATATCTCGATTCTTTGGTAAATAAAGATCTGTATTCTTCTTCCGTGATATTATTAATACATTCAGCACTCAAAGAAATAGTGCCACCATTAATATTCAAATGAGAAATTACATTCAAACTGTATACAAGGAAAGGCTTCAGTTGAGCAACTAATTCCTTATATTACGTAATTTTTTATCGTTGCTTAAGAATCGAATTAATGAAAAATGATAAAATGAATTTTTAATGCAAATGGTATTTGGGGGAATGATATCTGAAAAGTAGAGATTATAAGTAAAAAGAAAGTAACACGATGTAATGAAAAGCGGGGACAGATGATGAGAGAAAGATAAATCATAAATGTAGAAACAATATAGAATTTGATAAGAAACAAAACTATTTCTGGAATTATGAATTACATGTAGGTTAGAGAGAGAGAGAGAGAGAGAGAGAGAGAGAGAGAGAGAGAGAGAGAGAGAGAGAGAGAGAGAGAGAGAGAGAGAAAGAGATAGAAAGAACAAAACAGTAATGTCTTACTTATTTATTCTTTGCAACGTACCATGCAATAATACACATTGTATCATTTCTATGAAGTAGTATTATGATAACATTAGTATAGCATTAGTACTATTAAGTAATAAATAATTATAGCATTAGTACTATTAAGTAATAAATAATTATATCATTAGTACTATTAAGTAATAAATAATAAGTTAAAAATATATAAGTGGTTTCATTCATAAAAAATGACTGTTTCACAGGAAAGAAAAGATACGAAATGTATATTTTTGCACTAAAAAATAATATTTATCAACAGATGTAAATGTCTGATTTACATTTCCCGTGAATAGTGTTGTCCTTTTCATTGCATTTCAATTACTTTGAATTTGGTATCTTGACATTTTTCATTATCTCCACGTTAATTTCGTTCCTTCTAACGATGAAAAACTTCCAACGTCGGTGATATAAAATTCTTTGAAGTCACGTGGCAAGAGTACATCATAATATTCTTTCATCATAAAGCAATTATTTGTACTTCTAAAATAACGCTTGCTCCCCATCTCGCAACGTTTTCGTATAAATCTTTTCCTAGAACAAGTCAGTTTCAGAATAAAATTTCCCATTACCTAGAAGCAGCTCTAAAGAACATGGCGCTGACGTCAGAGTTTAATAAACTTAAATACCGACGCGACTTCACTAATTTTAATAGTGTCGACGTAGGAATTTTATTGCTAACTTCAAAACATGTCATTAATAGAGCAAGTATTCACATTACGCAATACCCTCCTTATGTTTTATTTGTTAAAATCTCGGTTCCACAATAAACGTTCCAATAAACTTTATAATTACACATGAAAAAGAGCAATTATCTCTTTCAGTTCTCTCCATTTAAAGATTTTTTAGCAGGTCGATATTTAAATTGACAAATAATTTGATCAACTTTCCGTAAAATGACTGTGGGTGATTTTCTTTTTGTTTAATCGTGTCTATATTTGCATGTCGGATTTCTTATTCTTTATACAAATATAAATTCTTCGGGATGGTAACATTGGAAAGTAGAGCACACTGTTCTAAATTCACTAATGTTGAACACAATTTTTAAAGATATTGAGAAATATTTGACATTCCGCTAAAGTATTTAGTGGTGCTACAAAATGCCACATACTTTCTCACGGAAGTTACTTTCATATGCTCTTGAGTCTGGGTTAGATTTTCGATTTTGCTATTATCATCTTCCCAGTTGCCAATTATTAGCTCCTAAAGACCGTATTTGATTTGGAGCCGTTTTTGAGAAAATATTGTTTTTCATAGTCTCATTTCTCACTCAAAATTACGCGAACAGTAATAATATGTAAAAAATGCACATGTTTTTAATTAATAAACGAATTGTAATGAATAAATTACATTTGATGAAAAGATCTTCAAGTAAGTACTTGTACAAAGGGATCCCAAAAATTGAAAACTTTTGCATTTTCGAAAATTTAGAGGTAACAGAAAATCCGTGCCTTCATTATAAATGATATACTAGCTCTATACTAGCATGTGATTTAATTGACCAATTTTGAGAAAATGTTGAAAACGTCCCCAAATTCAAAGAATTCGTTTCAAATTCGCAGGGCTTCGTTTTGGATCAGATCGACAAGGGAATATTCATTTTGAAAAGAAATCTATGAATAGTTTAGACGCTACTTTTATTCACAGACGGACGTACAAAAAGTCAGTCAGATACAGACTGACGTTTAAAAAACACCTTTCTCTGTTACAGGAGCTCCCAAAACGTGTACTATTTCCGTTGAAATCTCAAAATTGTTTGTCCATAGTATTACAGAACTTTTTCTATATTATGTATAACCTTTAAAAGAAAGCAAAAATATATAGGAATCTCTGTTAGTTTCTGCACAAGGAGATAAAATAATCACTGTTTTGAAAAAAAACTTTTTTCTTTTAGAGAAATGATAATGATTACCGATGTATATAAGATAAAATTAAAAAAAAATAAAAGTAAAGAATTCTAAAGCGTCGAGTTTAAACTCATGTAATACAACTTTTCATTGAGTTTGAATGACAATTTGCAAAGGAACTTCTTTACTTTATCGACAGTATATGTGTTACATTTCCAATTATGTGCTTAACATGCATTACAATTTGTTGACGGATTCTCAAAGCTTCTTCGCATTAGAGAAAATCGAACATCATATTGCAGATTCACGATGGCTTCGTCCACTTCGAGCATGCGGAGTGACTGGGAGGAAAAAGAAGAGAAACCGAGAAATATCTGTCAGGAGTAATGCTCTTTTCTGCTCTATGTATTAATTCTACATTTGTTTCTAAGTATGTGGCGATATGCTTGCCAACTGAATTATTAATGGACGTTACAAATTGGACTTCAGAATGGTGACTATTAAATGAGGGTGATGAAAGGCTATGCTGTCTTTCGTTAGTTTTGACCGAGTAACTATGAAATGTAGTTAACATCCTTTGTGTAACGACATTGCAACACGTACTTTGTGGCAGGCTAATTGCTCATTTTTCAAAATATTCGTTCTATTTCTAGAAATGGGCAATTACAACGAAAAAATTGCACTGATTTTCATGACATCTGGGAATATTCACTGTAGCAATAATGGTTGCGAGTCATACATACATTGTATACATACATAGTATTAACACCGGCTTTTGGGGTTATGGAAATGAATGTAGAATGCTACTTTGACGAATACTTCCACAAATTACCCATTAGAATTAATGGCGACGTTCCACATTTAGACGAGGAATTTTATAAAACGGCTGGATTGACTACTTAGGATAAATAGATTTTTCCTTTAAGAATTTTAATAATTTTCCATTGTTAAACTAGTTTCTAAGGTTTGATATTTTGGAGGATCTACAAGAATATTGAGCCGAAACGTTTAATAAACTGAATTAAGGTTATATTTTAGATACAGTCCTTACATTTTCTTATCATGTTTTATTACTATTATGTTTATTTGTATTAAAATATTTTAAAGTAAATATTATATTTTAATTTACGAGTGTTCACATCTGACATTACAGTAATGGTAATAATACTATAGACAAATATAAAACTTATCATGTATTTATTATACTCAAAATCTTCACAACTTTGAAGAAAAACTCGCACCTGACCTATTATTTTCAAATTAATTGTACACGAACCATCTCAATGAATAGAACGCAGAATGGGATCATTGGCAGAGCATTTCCAAGCACACATATCCTGAATATCAAAAGTGTCTCTATTTTTCGTGTTTATTGCCTTAAGAATGTTTTACAGCAGTCAGTAAATCTAGGTCACTTACAGGTAATGTTCTCTCTACTCACTGTCGTGTCGCTCATTCTTCTTGTCGTGCTATTGCAAATTCTCTAGACTTATTTTAGGCGGATTTTAATGAAATAACGAACTTTTATTTTCTCTTTAGAACAATGCCTTTTAGTATAGACAAAAGGAAATAACATAATATAATATTATTAACATAGTATTAACATAATATTATTAACATAATATTATGTCATAACATAATATTATGTTATGACAAAAGGAAACAACACATTTTTATGACTTTTTTTGCATTTTTTGTCGATTTCACCTAATAGGTCATTTTTTACTTTTCTCGTAATTTTAAAAGCTTTTTTTGCTGATTTGATCGATTTTAATATCATTTTAAAGGAATCTGCTTCAAATAATATTACGAGATGCAACAAATGTTCTACATAGAATTCCAGAGTAGCCTATTAGATTTCTTCGCCCAGAAATTGTAATGTCAGCCGTTCTATGTAATGAAGGGTTCCTATGACGCCTATCAGAGTCATCTTCGGTTTGGCCGATTTTGGGATAACTAAAGGCAAATTAAGAACAGTCCAAACTGAAAGATTACAAGCTGAGTTCAATTGAACGAAAGGAAGAAGTCTCCATTACATCAGTAACATATCCAAGAGCATGAGTTGTTCATCGGAACTGGTTTTAATAGAATTTTTTACATCATTTTTCTTTGCTTTTAGGGCATTTTAAAAACATTTTAAGAGCATTTTAATGATCATTCTTGGTGAGTTATAGGCCATCAAAATCCGCCCCTACTCTTGACAAATTGAGATATGAATCAAAGTCCTTCGAAAACTAGTGTTTCTGGTAGCTTTGATTTGTGGGATTCTCTATTCAATTTCCTCGTACTTATGTGTTCGAGGATTTTTCCGCGTAGACGAAGACTTGAAAGAGAGGTTATTTCCGACTACCATGAATAATGTGATCTCGGATGTGAGAAACGAGCGTTTGCCAGATGGCAAACGCTCGTACCGAGAACCTTTTCATACAACGCTGAGGGCGAGTGCGTGGGTGAGTAAGTTCTTCCGTGCCCATCAATAACTGTTGGCAAAGGAGTAGTGTATTTCATATCCCGGATGGGGAATATGTTTTTCTCATTTTCACCTGTTATTCACAGGACAAAACACAGAAAACCGATCAAAACAGACGGCCGCCAGAATTCTTCTCCGGAGTACGATTGACATTCATCCAAATATGTAGCTATATTCAAAAACTCTCCAACGTCGAAACTCGAACCCTAGGACCTTCCTGTTAACGATTTTCAAAACGCGATGATGTTGATCTATTGCAGCCGTTACAACGCTGGGTCGTCTTTGACTCGCGGGAGGAACAGGTGTGTTCAGGAGCGTCCGGTCAGGGCAGTTTCGGGGCGGGTCCGGCGCCGCGCCCTGGGGAACACCCGGTTCGAAACCGGACGGCGCGGCGCGCGTGCCCGGTCCGGCCGACAGGACCCGCCCTGGGCCAAGGCGCGTGTCGTTACGAACGCGGCTAGTGATGGTAAATTTGACCAAAACATCGATACATCGATGCATCGATACATCGCTAAAGTGTTCGATGTCGATGAAAACATCCACAGAGAAACAATGTTTTAAATACAGACAAATAAACTTGCTATTTTCCTATCCAATTTTAATTAGAGTACGTAAATGGGATATATGGGACCAACAAAGTCGATAACTCATTTTTCCATAAAAGTGAATTTTATTTTAAGGTCGCCAAGTGTCTTGCCAACATTCATAATAACGAACACTATCAAATATAAATTATTGACTTACCTACCTGACAACTGGAATTAGCAGCTAAATTTCACGAAGTTCTTCTCACTGAATCGTGTGTTGTGGGTAGCACTCGCGCTCGCGCACCACAATGAACTAACGAAAATTTGAGAAAGACAGTGTTACTATGTACACTCCAGCACTTCATCCCACTAATAGCGCTGTAAAAACTACTAAATGCCAAAAAAAAACACTCAAATAATTTGGTGATAAATGTTGAACAATTACAAGTTTACTCGTACATATAAAACATATTTTATTTATAAATATATGCTGAAAGACATGCCAGTTTGGAGAGCAATGGTTGGTTACACATCATATGTTACTGTGGGACTTTCCGGGATAGAGTGGAGTGTGGTTTACGACCTGTCAAAACGTCTGAGGGCCATTGCTAACACTACTGTCGATTCAGGCAATGACACGCCTGCCGATAACATACACTCATAACGCGAGCAGCTCTCAAACTTCCTCAGATTGCATAGGCGAAATGTGCAGCGGTGGTAATGAGGATGACATCGATATTGCTTCATTAAAAAAATAATTAAAAAAACACCGATGTTTCGGCACAAAATATCGATGTGAAGAAAATATCTAAAGCAAAGTATCGATGTTTCTGGTGGAAAACATCGATATTTTTTGCCGCACCAGAGAATAAGATCCATAAAGTTATCATAGTAAAGTTTTCAAAGTTCTAGAAATTAATCTCCAAATTTGTCGCTTTTCGCAAAATGTTTCGCAAAATGTCACTATTCATCTGATACCGCTAAACAGTCTGCTAACTTGATCATGTTACCCGACAATTACAAAAAAACAGGATTTTACGTAGATAGATAAAAAATAATTACATTGGAAATTGTTACTCTTTTGTTGTTAATTAGTTGCCTCAAAAATGAAAACTCGTTCTAAAACCATTGCCGTGAATGCGAAATTTCGTCAAATTGATATTAGGATGCCAGGCTTGCATTCCAGTGCCAAAGTTGGCATGAGCAATGAATCTTGATTATATACACTCGAGCCTTGTGAAATGTATGTGAACTTGAACCTAGAGAAAGGAATATTATAAGTATATTATATGTTCTTCTCCATTTATTCATTTTTGTTGGTTGTACGTACTTCAGTGTATGACTAAGTTTACATAGGTATTTTGAAGACTCACTTGCTAAATTATATCTAATACTTAAATCTAATACATGGTTGAGAATGCCTTGATGGATCCTCGAGTAATGTTTGATTTCCGACTGCTTGATTTTAAGGAATGTATTGTAAGGTAATTTATTTTTACTTTCTAGCGCTCACGTTGTAAGAAGAAAAAGTTACGCAACCGTGCGCGGGAAAACTGCGAATATTTGGTAGAAAAACTCTTATTGGCGGAACCTGGTAACAAGAAAGTGGATAAATCATGTTCGCATATAAAGTAAATTACTCCCTTTTACACGTGCTGTAGCCAGAATCCATGTTTTGTACCTCATTAATACCGAAAAATCGATTGACCGCAAAACGTGTGTCCGTCCGCACCGTCCGCCCGTCCGCCCGTCCGCCCGTCCGCCCGTCCGTCGTCAATGCTAGCGTGAACGCAAGCTCTTAAATCGTCCAGCCGATTTTCTTCAAATTTGATATTCCCTGATAGATCTGAATGAACTCGAGGCTTTGGGAGTTTCAAATGGATATTTTGATTTTTGATTTTTTGATTGATTGATTTTTTCGTGTTTCCGGGCGCGTCAACTACTTCGGTCATTAGTTCCGTTAGTGAAGTGCATGTTATTTTTCTCGGGAGATGGCGGTGATCTTCCCCCGCTGGATGGCGAGATCCGGCGCCGACCTACCGTCGGCTAGTGGGGTTTCCCCCTAACCAGGACTCTCCCACCAACGGGGAACCGCCGCAGACGGGACACGCTCTAAGCTCCCGACCGGTCTCCCGGAATATGTGGTAGTGTAGTGCATGTTAGTGTAAGTGTGTGTATAAGGGAAGAGGATAGGACAAGGAAGAGGAAGGACAGATCGCGCGCGGTCCGTGGCCCGTTAGGGTACTGCTCCGGCATTCGCCTGGTGTTGATCTGAGAAACCACGGAAAACTACCGATCAGAGCAGCCGGCCGCTAGAATTCTCCTCCAGACAGCAGCTGAATTCGACCTAGCTGAAAAGCTAGTGT
This sequence comes from Teleogryllus occipitalis, assembly GCA_011170035.1. Lineage (NCBI taxonomy): Eukaryota > Metazoa > Arthropoda > Insecta > Orthoptera > Gryllidae > Teleogryllus > Teleogryllus occipitalis. Next base: position 49,782 of record BLKR01004148.1, read on the forward strand.
CGAAAATCCTGCCGCCGTCAGGACTCGAACCTAGGACCTCCCGGTTAGAGGCGCTGCAGTGACATCAGTTGATGCACTGAGCTACCGCTACCGGTTTTTGATTTTTGAGGGTACTTCAGATGCCTGAAATCATTTTCAATTTCCTTTTTCAAAAATGGAATCAATTTATTTGATGAAATTTTGTCCTCGAATAATGCGCTTAAGAGAATGGTGCCGGTCTCATGTTCATTGAAATTCCAGATTTTTCGAAAATATATTTTTCTTGCTACAACTACAATATTGACAATAGAGGTGTTTTCCTTAATTAAATGTATGCTTTAAAGACATGTGGAAATAAGGTTTATAATACTTCCAAAAATACTTTTCGTGAAATTTTGCGCGAAAAAAGGCAATTTTACATTTTTTTCTCAAAAATCACTCCAATTTTTTTAATTTTTTCCACTGATAGAAAAAATAATCCTAAAAGAATTGAACGGTTTGGTATGGCGCTCGTAGCATTCTCCGCTTGTCAAGGAACAAGTTCCCAAAGAGGAGAAGCAGGGTATTTTTATCGAATTTCTGCTTTGAATCTTCGAGCAAAATTATTGAATGGCAAATTTTCTTTCTAAATTCTTATTTTAAAATATATTTTCGAACAAGTAGATAGCTAGTTCAAATCAAAACGCGCCCTGGAAAAAAAATCTAGAAGCCAGCTGCTCTGATCGGTAGTTTTCCGTGGTTTCCCCGCATCCACACACACCTCTCCCCCTCTCCCCCTCTCCCTCTCTCTCTCTCTAGATTACAGCACTTTTCAGAAATCGAGTCCCGGCTGTGGGCGATGCTCTGCTGGCTAGATTCCTGAAGAGGGGAACCCTCACAAGGCCACGTGCATTTCGGCGCCGAATGTCACGTTCTAGCGGGCGCGGGAGAGAACACCGCCACTTCCCGCGATGTGACATGCACTAAACTTACAGCACACACGTACATAGCTGTTGGCTCATCCGGAAACACAACACAACCAAAATGGGCGGCGACTACCCTAAGGTCAGCACGACGCCCGACAGTGCCGTATCGTCGGCGGGCGTCGAACCCGCGGACAGGTGGCCACATTCCCCGGCGCTCGCGCTCGCGCGGGCGATCGGGGCGAGCGGGGCGGCGCGGGCGACGGGAGCGTTTTCGGGCGACAGGCGTCCGTTCGCCCGCGGCACGCTCGCACCGGTTTTGCGGAAGTCGCCGCAGATACGTACACCCCACCCTTGATTTACAGCCCAGGGACTACTTTTTATGCACTTCGGCCAGCTTGCTTTTCCCTCTGGCGGCCGAGGCATTGCTTTATGAGCGCCTCTTGTTTGCGAACTTGTTTAATAACACAGGCAGATGGGATGAAATTTTTATTCGGAATACATTATTCAAACAATACCCAAATGTACATAAATATGACACATACATTCAATACATCGAAGTATTAGACGTTCGGGTCGAATGTAATGTTTCAGGTTTGGATGCAACGTTATAAATGTTTCCGGTGTACTACATGTACCATAGAGAGTTCTTTAAAGAACCAATCAGGATTTAGAGGGACTCTTAACCAGGCAAGTTACGCGCTTAACTTTAAGCGCGCGGGCTTAAATTTTGGGTCGTGACCAATTTGCAAAAGAGCAGAGAGTTCTTGAATGCACGTAATTGATTATGAATGTATCAAAAAGCTGTATTTCAAGAGTCTTCATCTAGTTTGTTGAGAAAATTCAATAAACACGTTTTGTCAGTTAACCTGCTAAACTAGTCCTAAATATTTCCCCCAAAAATGTATAACAAATTTCTGAACAAGTAAATTGACATTTGACGCATATTCTTGTAGGAAAACACTTAGGTCAGTGTTGAAAATGTGATTCAATTGTTTCGTATATCAAATACTAATGGGCCGAAATGTGGAGTGACCTAATATTGCAGAAGAAAACTATGAGATTTTCGCAAATTCAGGATATAATATTTCCTTCTCAGTTATGGCTAAACAAGTGAAACTAAACTTACTTGTACTTTTCCACTCTGTAGAATGAAACTAAAATCAATTATGCCCTTATAACACACACAGGGTAGCAAAGTCGTCAGAAAGTATTGTTAAAAATATTCCAGATTTTAACACTCAATAGGTTCATTAATTTTTGAGCATGGAAAGTGAAAATTGGCTCATAACATTTTTTTTAAATGTATAATTTCAATCTCTTCGTTTTTATCACTTTTTCATAATTTAAGTAATTTAAGTAAATTTGAGTAAGTAATTGATGATTTTGAGAACATTTCTAGTCCAAAAATATGGTGTTCTCTAACTTGTTTTGGAGAAAAGTACCTTCCAGAAATTCTGTCAAACTATTTGTCTCTATCTCATTAGATAGATTATGTTTCTAAAAAAAAGTTAATTTGATTATCCATTGAAGGTATATAACCTCAAGTCTGGTAAAATATTCAGAAATGTTGATGCAACATTAATGTTTCATCAACAAAACATTAATGTTTCATCATAAAAATGTCAGAATTTATTATTGAGGTTTCATCAAAATCGAAATACGACAATTCAAATTTAGCTTTTAGAATATCAACGTTGCACTGTTTTTGAGCGCATAATTTGAACTTCCGATCTCTACCATTACTGTAAAAATTAAGTGAAAAGTGAATGATTTTTGCAAAATGCTCTAAAAAAGTGTAAATTTAACCCACATATTCAGATCAGCATTGCTACAAAATGATCTCAAACCTATCTCAATAGAAATAGCCGAACATTCTCAATAGAAAGAGACCCCGTTAACAGTGGATTTAGTACTTACCAACATAGACATACAATGCCCCAAATTAGAGGGGAAGTTGGAAGACATGGAAATAGAGGCGGGGTATTTGGAAGAAAAACAAAATTCACCATCACCAGCCATTTGCATATGAAAACTGATTTTCTTTTTCAATACTCACTTGCTAAAGAAATACCCATAACACAGAATACTATATAGCGTGCGAGCATTCTACGCTTTGTTAATATCTTTGTTTAATAGTAAAATCTGCTCCATAAGGAACCCAGCTTTACGTTTCAGATACTTCTGACATCTCGTGCTACAAAGTGATAATACGTAATAGAACGATCCAAAACTGTGTGTAGATTAGGATATAATAGAAATAAAATACGTTCCGTAAGCAATTTCGCAGAGAAGCAAGAACATTCCATTTTGTCGGTATTACGGGCACAGCAACGTGTTTTTCTGACAAAAAACTTTTTCCTACAGCTTTACATATCTTTCCCTTCACTAAGAAACATTACACTCTCTACGAGGCACGATATCCCGGGTTTTAAAGGTCTAAAATGCATCCTTTCCGAGATGTGCACAAATGTAGAGCGTTGTAACGTATGCGTGTTGGGTTGCTTTCTTGCCTTATGTTTTTCCAATTCCATAATGTGCAAACGTCTATGTTTAATAAATGTTATACCAAGAGTGCTTTGGAAATTGTCGATAAATCCCCGACTCGCGAGCGAGGGGATTTAGCTGAGAGTGGTATTTAATAGGCCTATTCCACGAATGAAATCAGGTCCAACAGAGTTCCAAAATGAGCCAGATTTTGAAATAACTGAAAGTTATGTTTCAATAAAAGGGTTTATGCTATAGTACATATGCAGTTTATTGGACGTCGATATAGCGATCAATTAATACCGCCTCCTAAGATAGATGAGTGACAGTTTATGATTGACCAATAGAGAAAAGCGAAAAGAAAAATCGGATCGAAAAAACGATAAACTTTTTGAGATACACCGCCCTCATTCGGGGCATTTGTATGTGAATTTTGACGCTATTGGTTTTAATTTCACGAGTTCAATTGGTCTTAATACTTTTTGATGCAGGGCGGGGGTGGTGGGCCTATCCAAAAGTGGCATATCTTCGGGATTTTGCGTGTATAGATAGTTCAATTCATCATTGATTGTGTGATTATTTCGTGTTTCCGGTCGCGTCAAGTGCTATGGACATTAGACCTGTAAGTGTAATGCATGTTCTTATCACGAGAGTTTGAAATGTTCTTCCCCCGCAGAATGGCGAGATCCGTAATGAACTTCACGTCCTTGCCGAAGTTTCCCCAACCAGGTATCTTCCGCGAGCGGGCCATCGTCCCACCACCGGGACAAACTGTAAGCTCTCAACTGGTCTCCCGACTTGCGTGGTAGAGTAGTGCATGGAAATTTGTGTGTACGTAGGGGGTGAGGATAGAGCAAGGTAACAAGAATTACCCTCTTTGTCGAAAAATGTCCAAATCGAGAACAACAGGTCTCGTGTACATACTCACAATTATTTGAATAGATAAACAAAGAGTCCGACATTTTTCAACCATTCTATACAGTAAATATATTCCAGTGCATACATAGTGAACCTTAACAACAAAATACGAATACAATTATTTCACCATTGCAGATGTACTGTTAAAATAGTAGGAATTTCCTTTCTTCAATGCACTCGTCTCAATTCATGATTGAAATGAAGACAGGATCCAGTAAGCGTTTTGCTTTTGTCGATTGCCGACGTTGTTATTAACGTTCCTGGAACTGTGTCAAGAAAGAGGCTTCGCCTTTCAACGTCCAATTAAGGAACGATCGCGTTCCCTTGCGTCCAGCACTTCGTAATTTACCTCGAGTGAGATCTATGGAACGTCTTTGTATTTTCTAGAATCATTTTCGCCGTCGTCACTGCAAGTATCAGATATGTTGGGTTCGTGTATGAATCATAAACGCGGAGGTATTTGCACGAGGAATACGAGAATTCATTACTTAGTACACTATTTATTGATAATTTTTTGAACTTGTGTATGGGTATGCAGCTGTATTCATGTTCAGTTCTTTAAAAACACAACTGAATATGAAATAAAAGGCTTTTTGGGTGTGCTGTTTTGTGAAAAGTTTGCTGAAAGTAGATTGGCACCTGATAGTCAAAGAAATGCTTATTCTAAACGCTGAATAAGATAAGAAACGCGGGATAGACAAAATCATTGCACTGAAAAATAATATGAAAGATTTTGTCAAAAAATTGCAAATAAAACTTGAATAAATTTAAAAGTGCGATTAGTCTAAAATCTGAAAAACACGTTTTTGTTTAAACCAAGTGAAAAGAAATGAGTACATAACAGTAGTAATTAAAAGAATTGCACATGCGTTTTCTTTTGCACAAAATGTAGGCAATTTCTTTCAAATACAAATTACTTTTATAGTAATCTTTTGTATTAGACGTTCAGGTAGAGTCTCAAACCAGAATTACAAGACATACATAAGTTGTGTATTTAATATAAAATTATTGCTGCTTCTACCTTTCGTCTCAGCAATAATACTACCACTACCTGTAGCCAAGTACCTTTTAAGATTTTCCCTTCCGAAGGTCAAACAATTCCATCTCGAAAGCAATGTAGAGTGTCCAATTAATGTATTTCACAAAAAAACAGAGGTCTTTCACAGCTGTTATTCACAAGGACCTGATCTTCCAAGGTGGTTCTCTGCCCTCAGAAAGGACAGACAAAAACCCTTCAGATGCCTCTCCGCGGTTGGATCACAGACCCATTTAATGTCACCGTTTCGGAGAAGCCTTTTCAATCTGAGCAGTCTTCGAGATTTATATCTCCTCTTTCGAGATGGAAGTGATCTTACCCAAAGAATGGTGGCGCTCCAAATGTGTTTTTTCTTAATGCGGTCTTTAGGATGCCTTTACGATCCGTTCTCGTTTTAAAGGAGAAAGAGTTCGTGAGCGAAATATGGCTTGTCGTCGTTCTTCGGAAAGGTCCAGAGAACTTTTGACGTGTAACGTGTAGCTGCTGAAAGCGAAGCTAGAGGATTGAAAGTTTTTTTCGATCGTTTGGAATCCTGGACTCCACTCGTCTTTAATGGCGAAAACTACTGTTTCAAATTCAAAATAAAGTTATAACATTTATTGATTGACTGACTTCTGATTCCGAGTCCGTCAGTTACTGAGGTCCTTATCCTCGCGGAGTAGGAAAGACCGAGGCTGATTGGCACTCAGATATCTACATGAATCACATAGCTTCTATGTGTTCTAGTTTTGTGTCAAGCAGTCTCCACAACTTAAGCACCTTCCCACAGAAATCTCAGAATGATCAGAGCAACGACGATGTATGAGTGTTTTAAAACGTGTTTTAGATTTTAGAGAATAATATTTTCGTAGTTCATTGACTGTCTTATGTAAAATGAGAAGAAAACCTTCAGGTTCTCTTTCTCCAGCAGAATCCTCCAACTAACCTACAAACCTCCAATCCTCCAAACCCTTCCTGTTGATTTTCGTGTATCAGTGTTTTAGTTTCGAGATCCACTGTCATCTCTTTAGCTCTATATAATCAAATATACTGTTCAGGGCTGGTCAGCACTTCTTGATTGATGTTGATTGGCACAGTGTCAATCAGCACCATTCTCCGTCTACCAACAATCTCAACAAAATAAAACATTTTTTCTGACATTTTCACTCATATATAGGATAAAAACACCAGGAGTGATCAGGCCAACATTTTTTAAATTTTCTCAATATTCTTACAGTACTAAATTTGGTATGTGAATCTCAATTAGTAACTAGTGTGCTACATTATGAATAAACCCCGTGTCTTAAAATGGCCAATTTTTTACCACTTTATGAAAATATCATTTAGATTCCTTAAAAGCTTTAAAATGTCCAATTTTTAATTTTTTCGGTTATGGATTAAATTATTTCCAAACCCCCATTTTGTACCAGTAGAGTAATTTGAAAATTGAAAAGTTTTGGTAGAGGCTAGTTACACAACTCGGTTAGGGCAATCGATGTTCTATCCACTGTCTGAGTCCAAAAGAGTAATTTAATCCTTAATGTTATATTATTGCAACGTCATGGTTTAAATGTTTTTAACATATTCTTGAAAAATAAAAAAGGAAAAGAAAAGTCTTCCAATATCCACCACTAGATGGCGTTAGCTCTATGATCTGAGAGTTTGGAGCGAGTGAGAAGCCTTTAAGTATTTGTTTTTTGTTCTTTTTACTTATTAAGGTCGCTTTTCAACTATTATAATCATATATAGATCACTGTACGAAACATTAGTTCAGAAACTTTTGGAGGTAACGGTAGCGGAACTCGCTTACTCATAAACGGACCCACACAAACATCCATGGCCTGGGCGGGATTCGAACCTGCGACCGTTCACGCTCGAGGCAGCTACAACTCTTCAGCCTTAGGGAACTTGGTTATCTAGGCCGGCCTTCAAGCCTTCTCAAACTATTATATTATATTAAATTCATATATTTCAAATTTTATGCTTGAAGTGACCATTACTGGTGTCATTATCCTTTGGCCTAATCCCGCCAATCTTAACCAAACTACATGCAAAATTTAAGGCCAATTTGAGGCTAATTAAATGCTATATTCCCGATTTTTAGGCCCTTTTGGATTTCCCAAATTCAATTGAAAAATATGAAACCACATCCAAAATTTAAGGCTAATTTGAGGCTCTAGGAAAACAACAATTTCTGCATTTATATTCCAAAAATCAGGGCTGTACAAACAGATAAATTAACATTGGTTCTTACGGGCGAATAAACACCAAAATCAAAAAACCATAGAAAAAAATCTGAAGCCCTACAGCTTCAGATTAAGCTAGCAGCGCCCACAATTTTGGGAAATCCAAAAGAGCCAGAATTCGGGAATAGAGCATATAATTAATCTCAAATTAGCCTCAAATTTTAGATATCGTTTGGTTGAGATTGGTTTTGGGTCGCTGCGAGCTTAATACGACTGCTATGGGTTCACTGTGTGGGCTCTCCCGAAGCTGGCGGCGCATATGTGGATTACTACACACTTGGTGTAGAAGCCACAACAGCACGCCGTTCATTGGAGGTTTGAGCAGTGTGAAACTCGTCTAAGGGGGAAGGTTCACCTAAGGGGGAAGGTATACCCAGTTTGATTGAATAGCAAACGAAGAGATCAGACAGATAATGAAGATAGACAAGTGATCGAAAATGTAGAATCCAAACAACTTCAATGGTACGGCCATCTAATGAGAATGCATGCTGACAGAATACCAAAAAATGTCCTTGAGTGGATCCCTTTTGAAAGAAGAAAACGAGGAAGGCCAAGAAAATCTTGGAGGTCCGTCATCGACTCGACAATGAAGAGAAGAAGAATAAAGGAGGATGCTTGGCGGAATAAAAACATTGGCGTATAGAGTGCGAGAAACAGTCATTAGAACTGTACAATACTCCCTTAATAATAATAATAATAATAATAATAATAATAATAATAATAATATCACCGTGGAATTTATAATATTTGATCAATAGTTTTACTTAAAACTATTATTTAAAGTATATTTCCAAAAACGTTTCCTAGCTTAAACGTAATTTTTGTTATTCGTTAAAATAAAGTAATTTATAGTTTGTGAATACAACTTTCACATTTTTAATTTTTGTCGGAAGGGGGACGCTACGTTTCAGCATTGCTCCGGGCTCAAAACAGTCTAGCTCCAGCATTGGCCGAACTGTTCCCAGCGCTCCAGACCATCCCTAGGGACCCTGTGGCACACCGCCGAGGCAACCAAAGGGGAACTCGCGCTAAGGAGAAACAGCTCGCAGGTGGGTCGCGCCGGACGGGAAAACGAGAACCGGCTGCACCGTAAACCATCGGGACTCGTGGCGAATCACTTTATGTAACGACTAGCTCATGTGACACAATGCATCGTAACGCGGCGTTGTGCCGGGAGAAAGGAGGCGGGCCCGTTCATTAGACACGTCATTGTTTCATCGCCAGTCACGTTCGTACAACGCTCGCGACACGACGCGGTTCCCCTGGGCTGACCGCTCTCTTGTTCGTGTGCTTCGCCTCGCCACCTTCCGCTCCCTTTCTCAGCTCCCTTTCTTCACAAGGAACCGTCTGAAAGCGCTTACGAACGCTTGGCCGCGGGAAAAGAGAGGGGAAACTAGTGGAAGTTTCTGATCTTTGAATAAAATAAAGCAACGTGTGAAAGAAAACCTTCAACAATGTGTATTTTTCTGTTACTTTAAAAAAAATATAAGCTACCGGAGTTACTCTCTGGTCACTTTTTGTTAGTAGAGTAACTATGTGTATATTGTTAAGTTTTCTTTATTTTTTGTTACGTGCGATATTGGGTATTGGCCTATTTCTTATAACTTTGTATGTTTGAGGAATGTTCTCATATGTCGAGATGCGAGAGGTGCTAAATTCTTACAGGATACCAGTGTTTTGTGACGGGATTCTGTAAGCTATGCCAATATTTCAATAAGAATAAGAAGAATGTCAAAAAATAGTGGACATGAGGTGGAAAATTTGTTGCGACTTTTCACTCGTCTCTCCTGCTTTCTCTGCCTCCCTCTTTCTGTACACTAATCTCTTCAGCCGGCCCTTAAAAATGTATATGTGTCAGCACCCTACCGCTTTATATTGCCTGATAGCGGGAGAAAGACAGAAGCACGTAGTACGGGAAACGCCAAAGAACTTTTTTTGGCGTTGGTCGCGCAAAACGTACTCCATAGGGCAAGAACGTTTTCTAAAGATGAGGAAAGGAACCCCTTGCTCTAACTACGTTGAAGGAAAATACTCAGATATTGAGGACACAATAGAAACATTTATTGTTTCACCCTAATATCAAATCAAAAAAATAAGAATGATAATTTACAACAGGATTAAGAATCAGGGTCTTCATGAGTATGAACGGTTACAGTACTCATCCAAGTGGTCTTATAACATGAGATGATTCAATCTAAAAATTAAAAAAAAAATCTCGCCTAATGGCCTCTCACTGAACTAAATGCAAAGTTTCTTTCAATATTTCCATATAAGGGCTCTCGATTTATTCTGAACTATACCTTGGTTTTTGTTCTCAATACCCAAAATGTGCGTCCGAAAATTCCTGAACACATTTACCAACGGATATCCAAGTACTGTTACAGGCAATCACTATCTTTGGCAGCTGCGCCAATATGACTATTTCTCAGATCAAACAATGACCAGCAGATTACATCCATGCCCTTCAGAAACTGTCGTTTCACCCCGGGCACTAAACCCTAGACTCCAATTGTTTGTTACAATAAATTCCGATGTAAATAATTTTATCTTATAAGGCGACTGTTTGTGTTCGGCGTGGCCGAACAACTCAAAATTTGTTTTGATTAAGCCGTTATCTAGGAACGGATCGGTCAAGAACGCACCGGTGTCAGCCTTTCGGCTTTAACGATGGTACTCAATTTTTCTTTTGGATTAAGTAGGTCTGGAAATGGGTTTTCAGCTAGAGAGGGCTTTGTCGTTAGCTTTCGACATCACTGACAGGACTCGCTCTCTCTAAGGTCAACTCAAGATCTCGACCGCTCTTCTCTCTCACGACTCAAAGGCTCCCTTTATATTGGCGTTGTCACAACAGGCGTTTGCGACGGTCATCATAACTTTTCAGTTCCATTTGATACATCTTAATTAATTGAAAATCATAATAAACAACTTGTATATTGGCTAATGTTTTCAGAATATTATAATTCATCAATGACATAGTTTAATTTAAACTTAATGACACCTAAGCATGTAGCCATAAGAATTGAATTTTATCAGAGTATTGTTCCTTTTTTTTAATATTCCTTTATATATTCAAGCCTTACACCATATTCTCAGAGTCTGTTAGTGATTTATTATTCATTATACTTTACTAAAATACAATTCGTAATCGGAACCAGAACTTTGTATAGAAGTCAGAAATAGCTTTGTTTGTTGATGACACGGCATTATTCACATCCCACGACGATATCTTATGCGCAAATGACCAATTACAAAATGACTTGCTTAAATTTTCGAAATGAACTGAAAACTGGAGAATTAAAATTAATGCTTCCAAATCACAAGCAAAACTTTTCACTCTTCGTAAGCCAAAATTACCTCCTCCTTTACTCATTCAAAACTCACCCATACCATGGCTACCAAACGAAAGACCAGTTAAGTACCTAGGACTAACAATGGACACAAAATTAACCTGGAAAGCACGTAGCATACTACCAGAATCCCTAGCTACAGCAACTTACCATCTAGGTCTGTGTGTGTGTCTGTCTGTCTGTCTGTCTGTCTGTCTGTCTGTCTGTCTGTCTCTCTCTCTTTCTCAAACACACCCACTGACAGAACACACCACCACCACCACCACCACCACCACCACCACCACCACCACCACCACCACCACCACCACCACCACCACAACAACAACAACAACAACAACAACAACAACAACAACGCAACTTGCCAAGCTCATTTTCGTGTTATTGTACTGACTCTTAGACCTGAGGATGATTGAAATCATGTTCAAAAATCCACCTTGTAATTATATAATGCGTAATGTAAATGATTCGTTACTACTTCACATTAATTATTACTTACTACTACTACTTCATACTACTTCACAAATGCAATATGAGATATTTTATGGGTTTTGAGTGTATGTCAATCAGTTCATTACAGTTTCCACGTAGTTTTCATAACGGGTCACGTTATAAAGAATAGGTGAAAGCTACTTCTGAAGAAATGAAAATAAAACATTTATGAACCTGATTTGCATCATGAGGCCTTCGTAAAGAGGAACCAAAAATCACACAATAAACATGAAAATAGCAGTCACCAAATAAAAAAAAAGATCTAGAACATGTCATAAGTTTCAGCGCTAGTAACCACCACTCACCATCTTGAGCATCGGAAGCTACCAAGATTAAGACCAATGTTTGGAATCAGCACTGCCATTTACGAATTATTCAGGAGAAGAGAATAACGAGATAAAATCATAACATTGTTGCAGTTAACTAGATTTGACTCGTTAACATGAGATGCAGCCATTTCACCACCTGTATAATATTAATTTAAAAAAATGTAATTTTCGTATCTACGAAAAAAGTGTAGTTGTTAAATGTTTCTTTTTTATTCGCAAAAATGATTTCAAATTCTTCGCTTTGTCATGTTTAACCGTATTGTAGAATAATTACAACCAAATTCATGTAAATCACTCTAAATTATACAGTTCGCTCTTAAAAAGAACAGTTGTAAAGTGATCTTTAAATTTTTTTAATGAAAAGAAATGTCAACGAACATAGAGAGCGACGAATAAGGTGAAGTGGACTCGTGTGGAGGTGCTCCAACTTCCCCGCTTAGCTGTCTCTAGCGGTCGGCACAGCGGGACCGTCCCGGCCGTTCTGCCTTATTAGCCACCGCCGTCTCCGCCGCCGCCCACCAGCGCCGGGCGCTGACTCAGAGGCCGGCGGGGCGGGGCAGGCGACGCGGAGCGACACGGTGAGTGCGGTGCGCGAGGAGGGGACGCCTGTGGACAAATCGTCGCGTGGGGCGGGGCGGGGCGGGGAGGGTGTGGGGAGGGGCGGGAGACGAAGCGCGAAGCGACGTAGGGTGACGTGGGGTGACGCAGGTTGACGCGGTTGAGCGAGATGATGCGGGGTGATGCGTGGTGATGCGGGGTGATGCGTGGTGATGCGGGGTGATGCGGGGTGATGCGGGGTGAGGCGGGGTGAGGCGGGGTGATGCGGGGTGATGCGGGGTGATGCGGGATGATGCGGTGTGATTCGGGGTGGTACGGGATGACAAGAGGTGACACGGGGTGACACGAAGTGACACGGGGTGAGTTGGGGTGACACGGGGTGATGGGGGCTGATGTGGAGCGACACGGCGGAGCGACGCGCGGGACGGGACGGGACGGAACGTGGCGGGGCGAGGTGTAGTGGGGAGGGGCGGGGTGTTGCGGGGCGAAGCGGGGAGACGTGGTGGACGCGGGGAAAGTGTAGGAAGCGGGGAGACGTGGGGTGGGGCGGGGGCGGGGCGACGTGGCGGGGCGTTGAGGCAGGGCGAGGGGGCGGGGTATGGTAGGATGTGGTGGGGAGGCGGGGTGGCGCGGGGCGGAGCAGAGCGGAGCAGAGCGGGGTGGAGCGGAGCGGGGCGGGCCGAGGTGACGCGGCGCCGACCGGGCAGGTGGCTGTGAATGGGCTGTGGGCGCACAATGCGCCAGGTCCCGACGGCCCGCCTTGGGGCACACCAGCACAGTGAGCCGAATGGCAAAAGAGGGGGCAGAAAGAGGATGAATAGGAGCATGAAATGAAAGGCTTGGGGCAGTAACCCATTTTGCCACATCAGCCACCGCAACTTTTCCGCAATCCATAAATGTTAATAACTCAATTTTGGTTCAAGAGTCAAATTTTGTTACTGACACAAGCCCTTCATAAATATGAACAATGCATATACAGGAAAAAGATAAGCCACATTATCACCAATATCTGTATATTAACATTAAAAAATAACAGGTAGATTGTGGTAGCTGGTGCGGCTTACCTTCTTACTGACCGGATCCCTTCAAATCATAAAGGCAGGTAAATATTTGTCAGGAATCTGGGATGCTGAATTTCAGAATTCGTACAATATATACAACTGGATTTATCCACTTTTTCGTTACCAGGGTTCTGTAATAAGAGTTTTGCTCCCGAAAATTCGCCGTTTTTTTCGCGCATTACATAACTTTCTCTCTACTCCGTAGTGACCAAATAAAAACATCAGCGCATTACGAGACCGCGTCCGTGCCTTTGCGTCCCCGCACGATGCCCCAAACCCCTGCTACACCAGCACTTGCCCACCTTCGAGTAGCTTCTGTTTTGGCTCATCTGGGTGGAAGGAAAAAGAGTCATGTTTTTCACTTCCGAGATTAGAACTGAGGATTTTGTAATACACTTCCAAATCTCATTATTGTCAAACCAATCTACGAAACTTTATGATCCAAGCATAAAACGGTCCATTTTTCATATAACGGGAGAGTAAGCGTTGTCTAAAGTAAAATATTAAAACTTATGCGTGTAACTTTTTAACATAGCAGATTTGAACGAAAGTTGAATCTAAATAATACGTATTAATATTGCACTGACTAAAACGGCATTTTTTTCCACGTCATCAACATTTTCCTCTATTTCTTCTTCTTCCTCTTTTTCTTCGATGATAATAGTAGCTTACGAAATAATGATAAACATCATGTCTAACACTTCATTGAAAATCTAAATAGGTCTGTAACAAGTATTGTACTACAGCTTGCGGGTTAATGACCCTCCCTTCAACAGGTTTTTTTTTCAGTCTCCTTTTATCTAAAGAGCGATTGCTGAGATGGCCCCTTGTTTTGTTTCTGGACATTAAATGTGTCTTCACTATCTGTGCAGGTTTCCTTGAGTTCTCCTTTTGCTACTAGTAGAAGAAGGGATTTCTTATTACGGGAGAGCAAAGGTTTCTAGTTTTAAAATGTTGCTAACCTCCCATTATTAGAATTTTTATTCATCATTGAACTATGTAAAATTGAGAAAAGATTTTAGTTTCATTGAATAGACAGAGCCACGATGCGCTCTCGAGCAATTAGCGTCAATTCTTTGATTGATTTAAAGATTGCAGGGGACGTGGAGCGATAGGTCAAAAATAACTTGTCACTAACTCCAATGCATCAAATCCCAATGCTGATACCAGTATTATTTTTCAAAAATATGTAGCAAGTAATGAAAATTCAGCTAGCGTGTAATACAAATAGGATGGAGTAGACTGAAAACTCTCAGAAAGTACCCATCAAATTTTCAATATTGTAACTTAATATTCGCCATAAAAATGCATTATGTTTTCTCGAGTCCATGCACTATGGCTCTAAATATGTCCCAGCTTTAAGAAATGAGGATATAACGAGAATATGTGTGACATATTGAAACTTTTCCTTGTGATGCACTTATGAAAAACAGAATTTTGATACTGCAATTATTTTGAGGAAATATAACAATTTAGATTCTAATTATTTCATAAATGCCATCAATATAATAGGTATGTATTCGTGAAAAGGAGGGTGGGAAAATTCACTTGCACCCGAGTCGGGTATGTATGGTGTCACCCTCACTCCCCACTGCGACCAATCCTATTGCCCCCTACCAAAGCATAAATAATACTAAGATTTTCAGGGATTTGGTACTTTTCATTTTAAACATATTATATTGCGCCCAAGTAAATCAGATGGGTGTGATAGTAGGTAGAGTGGGGTGTGGGGACTTCGGGGTGGCTTGACGATCGATTCCTCTATTCCCGCTTTTTTACCATTTTGGCTACTTTACATGCAAAACATAGTCCATATTTCATCTCCAAGTGTCCCATGCCAGTCTTGTGAACTAGTGGAAGTGTGTAGTGAAGACTAGAATCAAGCGAACCGATCATATTAACTCACCCACTGCAGTTTAAGCAATGTCGCAATTTTCACGATTTTCCCGCT
This sequence comes from Teleogryllus occipitalis, assembly GCA_011170035.1. NCBI lineage: Eukaryota > Metazoa > Arthropoda > Insecta > Orthoptera > Gryllidae > Teleogryllus > Teleogryllus occipitalis. The sequence goes on from BLKR01004148.1 coordinate 65,064, forward strand.
GCTATTTGGTTTATAACTGCGTGCATCTCCTTAGCACCTGAACGAGTCTTAATCATAACTGTACGGTAAATAAAGACGTTGGTCCTGACGTGAGTACCATGTTAAATGTAAAAACTTCATTTTTAATTAAGTTATGCATGACACATTCATCCATCTACAGATGCATCCATCAATTCAGAGAAACTCCATGGTAAAAATTCTTTTTCGTCTCTGGGACCTTCAAAACGGATTTGCCCACCCAAAAATTTGGATTTCGAATTTTATCAATTTCGAATTATCACGATTTCAAATTCGTGTACAACACTTCTCCTCTATAGTACGTATATAAAGCACAAAAAATTAAAATCATGTCACGTATTCTTTGAGTGTGCTTTTGGTTCAAATATCTGTAAGTCATTACTCTATCATTAGACTCATTGATTTATTAGTGATTTCGGGCGAGTGAACGGCTAAGTTGATTAGTCCCGATAGTGTAGTGCATGTTTTTTCTTGGAGGAGGAGAAGAAGAAGTAATCTTCCTTGGCTAGACGATGCAACCAGGAGCCGGCCTACTGTCGGCTAGCGAGGTTTCCTCAACCAGGTATCTCCCACCAACGGACCACCAGCGGCGCCCCCAAGCTCTAAGCCCGGGACAAGCTCTAAGCTTCCGACCACTCTCCCGGCATGCGTTGTAGTATGCATGTAAGTGTATAAGTGCATGTAAGTGTGTGTGTGGGTGTGTGTGTGTGTGTGTGAGGGGTGCAGATAGGACAATGAATGGGAAGGGAAGATCGCGCACGGTCGGTGGCCCGTTTGTTAGGTTACTGCTCCGGTATTCGCCTGGTATTGATCAGAGAAACCATGAAGAACTACCGATCAGAGCAGCCGATCACTAGAATTTTCCTCTAGACAGCGACTAAATTCGATTTAGCGGGGGGTTTCGAACCTACGACCTCATGGTCAGAGACACTGCATTGTCATCAGTTTATGCCCGGAGCCACCACTCCCGGTAATAACCTCACATTTTTATACGAAATCATTAATACTAAATGTGTGGTCACTTTTTAATATGTATTTACAATTGTTGTATTGTAATTCACTAAATTAATATCATGAAAAAATTTAAACAACTCTTCATTTGTAAATAGTTTTTCTTTTCCGCTTTTACTGTGCAATTGGTAGCTTAAAGCTCTATGAAATTTCAGGTCTTCTAACGTACATTCCACGAATTATTTTTAAACGACGGGTAATTAAAGCAGTGAGTTCGTTTATACAACTAATTGAACACAGGAAATTAACTTTTTATTCTTTCAAGATAAACTATGTTATCTCTACGGGAATGTAATTACGCGCGTTAATGAGATTCATTATTCTTGATTCATAATTCGTTTTGCTATTAATGGTGTGTTATTTTTTTTAATTAAACGAAGTGCAGAGTTTGAGTACATTTATGCAACTATTTTTAATGCCGTCGCTAATTTAATAGACAATTCACGAAATACAAATATTCTGATTGAGAATGTATTTACTTCATCATAAATGTTCTTTTGAACAATGAGGAATGTACAAGGACAGATCCAGACCTCTCGAGCGTCACCACTGGTGAGGCACGCACCATTGAGGAAAATGGACTGACGCACGTAAGTGCCCCTAAGTTAAATACATCGTTACTCCGACTCGGGATTAAGACATCGCCGGAAGTGATATTATGCTAGCGGTGTCAATACGACTCCGCGCCATCGGTTTAAATAACCACCCTGTATTCTATATCAGTGGAAAGGTGGATTTCTCGATTAACGCTATGTATTAGATTTATTTCTTTTCCCTTTTGCAGTCGGTGAGTAAACTAGTTTGCCATAATACATTATTGTCTAATTGGTTGAATCAAATACTAATGAACTCAAAACAATCCTTACAGTCTATTTACACGAAAAATATAATTAGGAAATTACGTAGGAAATTGAATTTTTGTATTCACTTTGCGCGGGTGCTATAAAACACAGCAATGTAGTAGTTTATCGATGATAGCTGGTGCAATACATATACCACTGACACGTTTCATTGACACGGTTCATTGACATAGATTCCTAACTTTTTTTAGTTGCACATATTGTGAACTACACGATAGAATTCTTCCCGCTTGCTTACCCGCTTTCATCCTATAGCCAGATATCCACACCGTATTTATTAATTGAGTTAATAACAATTCGTGAGACACAAAAATAATTTTAAACATCAACAGACTGCACGACATCTCCCCTTTCTATGAATATTTGTTCTCGTCCTCACTATTTGCATTACCCACAATATAATTTCCAGGACAATATTTTCAGCGTTCGTATGATCAGATTTTACAGAAGGGATTTTCCTAGAATGTAATACATAATAATATTACAGGCAAATTAGAGTAAAACATGTTTAGGTTCAGTAATATCTAATATCAACATAGAGATGAAATTTCTGGTAAAAATAACAAAGAGAGACAAAGAAAATTTTTCCCTGTATGCTACTGGTATTGTGGTTTCACTTCAATCATACAGATGGATATGACGTGATGTATTAAATAGAAAAACAACTCGTTTGTTCCTATCTGCAAATACTAATTTAGTTTTTGTGAACACTGTGGTCCGTCAATCAACTGGGATTCAACAAGATTCAACAAGGTTCAATACCTATGAGTAAATACCTATGAGTAATATACCTATGAGTAATATACCTATGAATAATATACCTATGAGTAATATACCTACATATTCAATACCTATCTGTATCTATGAGCAAAATGAGCAGATCTATTGATCCATTGGGGGTCCGCACCCCGGATCGACTGATTAGTAATTCCGGGCGTGTCAACTACTGTCACTAGTCCCGTAAGAGTAGTGCATTTTTTTCGCGAGCGGTGGCGGGGATCATCTCCCGGCTGGATGACGTGATCCCGCGCCGTCCTACCCGTCCGTTTGCGGGATTTTTCCAACCACATCTCTCTCACCAGTGGGGCACCGCCTATACCGGGACAAACTCTAAGCTCCCGACATGTGTGGTAATGTAGTGCATGTAAGTGTGTTGTGAACAAGGGAAAACAATAGGAACAATAAGGGTAAGAGGAAAGATCGCGCGCGGCTCGTGGCGGAATTCGACTGGTGTTGATCAGAGAAACCACGGAAAACTACCGATCAGAACAGCCGGCCACTAGAATTCTCCTCCAGACTGCGACTGAACTCTTTCAAAATTATGACTTTAAATTAATTGATATCAGCGAAGGAAATAATAAGCAACCCCACTAACCAGCGTATTGCCCAGACCTTTTACTCTGCTCGCTCATTCCGTATCTAATTGACCTGCAGTTTTTCCGGTTCGTGTTTGAAAAAGTGTCAAATATTTTTTGTTCACTGTATTATTTTTACAATAACAAAGCTCTATCCCGTATAGCATGAAGTTCTTGGTTGTTCGTTTTCATGTTGTGTTTTTTAAAGAGATAATTCTGTTACCTGCAGACCCTGCGAACTATAAATAAATCCTTCTCAGAATTCTGACATTATAAATTTATCTTCAAATTAACTGGCGAATATTCAAATTAAACTTTCCTAATATGAATTTGAAAAGAATATTAAGAATAGCAGTTTTTCATATTATCCAGCAACTGGAAATATCCTATGTCGAATTATCCAGATCAAAATTGTTTATCAGTTTAAACCTCATTCCGCAAAACTACATTTCTACATATTCTGTTCCCTTCAATACAATTATTTCATTCATAGACATCATAATTGCATCTCCCTTTCAGACGAAGAAAAACCACAAGCGTTGTTGAGCTTTCGGATATGATACGCAAATGCTTAACATGGAACTGTCATTTTTTGTCTACTACCACATGATTGCATAGTCCATTGTCGTTTAAATACAAAATCTACTTCAAGTTGCAATCAACATTCTAAGGAGCATATCTAGTGATTGAGAGCTTCTACAACTGCGAAAAATATGGGCTGTTGCAAAAACTATTCTTCCAAATCCGAGTCCTAGGAAGTTGAAATACTTCTAACTTACATTACACACAAATCACTGAGCTCCCATTCGACTGATTTCGATTCCTCACTGTAGAATATGTTACGATTTCTGACCATACGCACAGCAATATCCATAAGATACGATTTTTTCTCAACAAAACAAGATCATTTCGTGTAATGCTATCGTATGATCGGTAAGGATTTATTGTTTACATAGTATTGTGCGCCGTTAAACAGGTTTGATGAGTTTTTGTACGACTTAAAGTAAGTGTTTGGCATCTAAGGGCTGTTGCAGCTTTAAAAATAGCGCTTTTTCATGCATTGTAACTTTGATAGAATTAGACATGTTGAAATAATGATCAACCGTTTAAACGCATTCCTGGCACATACATCATTTATAATAATGGAAAACTTTGAATATAGCTTTATCAAAATATAGTATTCCCAGTGCGTGATCTCCATTTCCAATTCGGGATTCGTTCTTGCTGTTTGAAGCAAGAACTTAAATTATAATTTAATAAAAATTCGCCTTCATTGATCTGTATCTTGATCAATTGACTCATTACTGTTATTATTAATTTTATTGCTTATTGTTTTTCAAACAATTTTTCAAATAAAAGCGGACAGAGATCCAGGTCTAAACGAGGTTTGCAGGCGAGTGCGGAGGTATGTGAGGAGACCCGCGGACATCATCCTTGGAAGGAGGCGATGTCCTGTCAATGTTTATAGAACCTCCACGCTTTTATAGAAACTAGTGAGAACCCGTCAAAATTTGACGGTGAGATCTGAGATAAATGTAAAATACTGTGCCCAGACTAATGTTCACAATATGTTTGGATCTTCAAGTTATAACGAAAATATTGTGTTGTGGAGTTCCCAAAATTTTGAACACGTATGGCCCATGACCAGGTGGCAATGCAATATCGGCACCAAAAGACACAAAAGAAAGAGCACTATTATACTGACGGATATTATTTCTAAAGTTCTTTTTATGTGTCATCATCTCCTATAAACAACTTTGATTTCTTCTGGCATATTGCTCGAAGGTAAACTTATTTTCCCATTTAAGCAACACAGAGTAAACTCGTTTGCAGAATTTCTCTCACGTAGGAAGTACAAAGCAAAACTAAACTGACATTTCATAGACAACGACCCAACAGAAAACGAAACGACCTCACTAACACGACACATACGTTGACTTTCTGTTTCATTGCGTCCACTTAATGTACGTTTGCGTCTTTTGGGGCGCGTGGGCAACGATTCGGAATTCGACATAACCTGTGAACACCTGTGAACAACTTCACTACTTCAGTACAACCGAGCAAAACCCACTGTCCGAATGTTCTCAACAAAATACTTCACAAAAGCAAATCCATGCAAACTGTCAACGCCACAATGCAATTATTACACTGAAACAAAACCTTGACGAATTGTAAACAAATCTCAACAATCAAAACAAAACATCAAACAGCGCCACCACGAAGCAGCGTGGACTCACATACTATATGGAATTTGAAGCCACCTGTGGAAGAAAATAATTGACTATTGACTAGCGTACTATTGAAGAATGATTTAATTAATTAATTTACACCGTAAATGTTGGTGAATCAGCACAAATAATCCCTGATAACACATCTAGCGATCACATTCTTTCATTTAAAGGAAAAAATACTACAATCGGTTCAGTAGAAGCTCTAAACGAAGCCATGGCAGAATACCTTATTTTTTTTAAATATATAGATATCGTCGTTTTAAACAGCGACATCTTAAAGTCGATACATTGAACATCAATATTTTGTACTCAACATTTTGATGTTGGGAGTGAAAAATTCCTAAAATCACAATTATTTAAGAGTTACAAAATGAAATTATAACTTATGGTACCATAGTAAATTTATGTGTTTGAACCAAATGAAAGCTGTTAGTATACTACCTTCATCGAGTAGTCTGTCACCCAAGAGGGCGACAATGCCCTAATGTTTCCTGGGTCTTTCCTCGTATTTATCACATGGAGTCGGATGAACACATGTGCCGTTTGCGAAAGGCTTGCCTTATTCCCTACACATCTTCGGCGAACTGAAAATTGGCCCTTTGAGATGATCCTGGGCGCTTAGGCTTAAAAAAGCTCAGTTATTTGTTGTTCTTGAATTTTTTAAACGTTATTTTCAGTTAAACGTTAATTATAAATTAGTAATTCAGTGTCAAATTAAATTTTGTTGCGCCACAATTTTATGCTACAAGTTACTACACCAGCTTGAAAACATCTACGATTTGAAGACGATGTATCAATGTTTTAACTTTGAACAAATGTCTTTGGTAACATTGATATTTTGTTTTCGATGTTGCATCACATGACGTCCTCCGACTTGTGAGTAGCGGTGCGCGATAGAAGACGCAAGACGCAAGACGCGAGGGGTGAAACGCGTTTAATGCGTGGCCGCCGATGTCAGGGTTATTAGCGCCGCGGGCGGCTGCAATACAACCTGCAGAGGACGCACTGCGCTGCTCATTTGCTTGGAGCGCCCGAGGCGCGGGCACAGGAAGCACTAGCAGCACCAGCAGGGGTACGAGGAGAAAGTGAATGAGGACGAAAACGAAGGAGAGTAGAAGGGAGAGGATGCGACGGGGGAAGAAGAAAAGAGGATAGGGGGAAAGGGAAGAAAGAATCGAAGAATGAAAAGGAAGTGGAGAACGGGGACAATGATGGAGGAGGAGGAGGAGGAGAAGAAAGAAGAGATATGAAGAGAAAGAGGAGGAAGGAGAACAATGAAGATGAGAAGGATGGAGAGGGAGGAGGTGAGGGGGAGAATCAGGGAGAAAGATGAAGGAGGAGGTGGAGTAGGTAAGTATTTGTTTTCCAACTAACTACGTAAACTACTATGATGATTATTCCCATAAGTGTAGTGCAAATTACATACCGGGAGGTTGCAGTGTTCCTCCACCTTTGGAACGCAAGTTCCAAGGGCGACCTACACATAGACTTGCGGCAGTTTCCTTCCTCCAGGAATTTCCCCACTGGGAGTCCAGGGGCTGCTCTCGTGCCCGGCGGTTCAAGGGTTCAAGTTCTGAACACTCGAGTAGAACTCCCGTAGAAACCGGTAGCTAAACGTCCCCTTTAAACTGTGGATGAATTCGACGCAACTGTGCTAAACGCTAGTGTTGAAATTCGACCACCGTCGGGTCTGTAACCTAGGATCTCCAAGACAGCAGCATAGCGCTGCACCATCGCATCCGGCAGGGAGGAGGAGTAAGAAAAAGGAGAAGAAGAAGAAGGGGAAGAAGAAGAAGAAGTGTGAAGGAAGGATAAGGAGTAGGAAAACGGGGAAGGGGGGAAACGAAGGAAAAGGAAGAAGGTAAAAGCATATGGAAGAGGAGGGACAGGGAAGCGTTGAAGGGAGGAAAAAAGGTGGAAAGGAATTATCAACAGAGTGAAGAGTAAGAGGAAGATGAAGAGAAAAAGAGAGAGGAAAGAGGAAATCTCAAAAAGGGGAAATATGAAAGGGAACATAGAATAAGTCGATAAGGAAAAAAGATTAAAGAAATGGAAAACGCAACTGCAAGTGGGATAAGGAGAGAATTAAGACGAGAAGGAAAAGAAGAGGGTAGGAAAAGCTGAAGAAAGAGAAAATGTAAAGCAGTATATTTACTGGTGCTATTTATACACCACAATAAATTGCAATATCCGTGATTTCGGAATTACTGATTTTATTATTTCAGATGTTTATTTAGAATATATAAAAACAATGTGATTGTTTTTACAATTTTTATCTCTCAGTTCGTTCGGTCTAATACCGGGAATTGTGGAACCGATTTCATTGCAAGGCATTGTGTTTTTATGGGTGCACCTAAAGCTACTTTTTTGAAAACCATTATTTTACTTTACATTCAGAAAAATATTTGATTTTTCATACAGAACAAAACTTTTATTTCGATTCTAACGAAATTTTGGGCACGTGACGTTTAAAACAATAGTTAGTTACTGACTGCATGGAATTTCGTTGAAGTTACCCCCATCACTTAGAAGAAAATTGAACTTGTACTATTTCAATTTTTTGTTGTTTTGTGCGAAAATGTCGAGAAGGGTGAGGAAATCCATGAAAGTACCTGAAACATTTATTAAATCCCTGAAAATTTACTATATTTTTTCCAACTCCTTGAGGTCAAAATTTCAGGTCAAAGTTGTTACTGATAGTTGTTTGGGAGTGTGCGGCAATGCATCTGCTTACAGATGCCCATAGCAACGATGATCGTTGCGAACAAGGTCGGATGTAGCAGAAAGGAGCGGGACAGGCCAAGGCAGGGAAGGGTGAGAACAGTTGGAAGGAGCAGGGTGGGTTAGGGCAGGGTGAGGACAGTGGGAGGGAGTAGGGTGGGCAAGGCAGGGTTGCTTATGGCAGGGCACGGAGCGCAGGTTACCGCAGGGAGGAGAGGGGTGGAACGGCGCGTGGCGTGGTGACGCATGGCAGCGCGGGACTGCGCGGGGCAGGGCTGGGTGGGACGTGGAGGGGTGGGGAAAAGCTGGGATGGGCGAGAAATGCGGGGATGGTCGGGGAAGAGCGGGGCAGAGAAGACTGGAGCGGAACGGGGCGGAGCGGGGCTGGACGGGGAGGGCGGGGCAGGGCTGGGCTGGACGACGTAAGGCGGGGCAGGGCAGGACATTGTAGGGCAGAGCATGGCAAAGCGGAGAAGGGTGGGGAAGGGCGAGGCGGGGCGGGGCGGGGAGGGGCGGGGCGGGGCGGGGAGGGGCGGGGCGGGGCGGGGCGGGGCGGGGCGGGGCGGGGCGGGGCGGGATATGGCAGGACAGGATAGGGCGGGGCAGGGCAAAGGGCGCAGGTTATAGCAGGACGGGGCAGAGTAGGGTAGGGTAGGATACGGTAGGGTAGGGCAGGTCAAGACAGCTCAAAGTTCTCTAGAGTAGACTATGTCTTTGTAACTCTTCTTGCAATGTCACCATCCGACATTACGTTTAATTTGTTTCGTGACCTGTCAAACTGGTCCCTTCTTAGAGTAACTTGTGAATAGTTTTGGCGAGGGCCACCGTGGAACCGTGCATCAATCTCTCTGCGTCACCAGATCAAATGCCACATACGCGTGAACACAGAACGAAATGAGAGGAAAATCACAACGCTGGCCATGTGAAATGTGGGAGGACTCCGAGTGATGTATGCGTCTGCAGTGCGCTCTGGAGAGAAGGATTCGCGACACGAGAGTTGCGCAATCATCTGTGTTGCTATTATATCCGTATCCCAACTGATTGAAATGTCAGTTTGCGTTCAGCTCACGCGTTGGGCGGAGAATCACGCGCCTAACCAACAGGCGCAGTGAATGAGAGGTGATGCCCCCTAAGACGTAACATTTTTCGAGAACCTTACTGATAAGGTTTATAATTTTTTGAAAAATTCATAGGTTCACTGAGGTGCAGTCATTTCATTCGAAACATAGTAGTTACTTATAGAATATGGCGTAAAATTTCTTTGTGTATTCATTTGCTACTGACTAACAAATTGAGGATTAGAATAGACTAAAATATTGTCGATTTTCAGAGCATAGTGACTAAGAGTATACTGCATTCATAGAATAGCAATTTTTCAATTTGATTATTGGGTTCTATTTGCGACTTACGGGTTATTTGGTTTATTATTAAAGTAAAATGTTAGCGATTGCTTATCTTTATTTTCACTTTGTTCTGAGTGATTAATATTTATTTATATGCTGTATGTATCCGTATATATGTACCATGCATGTGTATTGACTCAAGACCCTAATAATGATAATAGGTAGAAGATGGTATGCCAGTCGGGGCGAGGAAGAAAAGAGAGAAGAGAGGAAACAAGGAGTTTTAGTTATGCAGGATTTCCAGGGATGAAAAACGAAACTTCGAAAATAGGCTATTAAGTCAACTTTAAGCATATTTTGTCTAAAAAATTCCTTGGAGATTTCGAATGGCTGAGCTGCAATAAACATACAAAAGTTAATTTGAAAAAAGACTTTCTTTACAAAAATTTACATTTCATTAACAAATAAACTCTTCAGAAACATGTAAATTGTTTTTTATTTACAAAAGAAGAATATATTTGTTCACATAACAAATTAACATAGAAATAAAAAAAAGCATCGAATTTACTCAAATCCACTGCTTTTTTTATTTCTGGGTTAATTTTTTCTTTGTGAACAAATATATTAATTTATTTTGTAAATAATAAACAATATACATAATTCTGGAGTGTTTATATGCTTCTCGAATGCCAATTTGTGTATAGAATGTATTTTTTCAAACTAACTTTGAGTTTTTATTGCGACGTAGCCATTCGGAATAGTCTGCCGGTAGTTATATTGTGTATTACACTGTTCCTACTTCTTCTGGTGAATATTTTATTCTTTTTGGTTTTGAACCAGATTCTGTAAAGTATCCAATGAAAGATATTGTTCAGTATTTAATATAAGAACGTTTGTAGAAAAGAAAATAAGCTGCACAGAAAGTAATGTGTACAAAAATGTTAAAAGAGCAAGAAATTCAATTTATCTGGATTAAACTTTCTGATTTTCATTCATTATTAACAGTATGACGAGCCGTTTTTAATGGATCACAAAAACATCCGGAAAATATTTCCATTTACTGATACTTGTGACATTGTATTCAAACGTGCATTATTCTTATCCCAAAAGCAGGGCCTTTACTCTTAAAATTGTTTCACATTTTTATTATCTTAAAAAAATAAACAAAAAAATAACGTATGGGTTTGTAAATCAACAACTCTCTTGTCTCACCGTCTGGGTGTTCTACTGCGGTTCTACGTCTTATTGAGTCAAGCGCCCGGAGGGAAGATTTGGAGCGAAAAACGGTCTCTTCGCGAGCTTTGTATCTCGTAGCACGAGATGTCTCTATCGAAGAACGCTGCGTCAAGGCGGAACGCAAACAATTCACCGAGAGCGGAACGGCCGCTTCTAAACATCGTCTTCTTTTCAGCCGCAGCTCCGCGAGGGATCGAGATTTTCTTTGCTGCGGACGCTTCGACCCTCCACCGCGCCACCCCCTGCGTGGCGATCAGACCGTCACCCTCGGGCTTAGGCCTTTGTCCCGGCTCTTCCGGTAGCCAACGACACCTCCAGCGCTGGGAACCACCCACGTGGCATCGGTCGTGTTTGCGAAACCCACAGGGATGTAATTTGGTTTAATATTTAATTCCGTCATTAGTTTTTATTGAGAATCCATTCATGAAGAATTATAATAATGATAATAATAATAATAATGATAATAATAATAATAATAATAATAATAATAATAATAATAATAATAATAATAATAATAATAATAATAATAATAATAATAATAATAATAATAATAATAATGGGCTTTTTGGCGAGACGGAAGAATTTGTACTGGCCATTCAAGATCAGGTAGTAGCCACTAATAACTACAGGCGATATATTATGAAAGAGAACATCAGTGACAAGTGCCGCCTGTGTAAGAAGGCCACCGAATCTATCCAACATATTTGCAGTGGATGCTCTCAGTTGGCACAAACAGATTATTTACAACGTCATAATAATGTAGCCAAAATCATCCACCAAGCTCTTGCCAAAAGATCGGACCTGATAAAGGAAAGCCTGCCTTACTACAAATATTTACCAGAACAAGTTTTGTCTAATGAGAAAACAAAAATCTTGTGGAATACTCCCATTGTTACAGATAAAACAGTGGAAGCAAATAAAACTGATATTGTCGTATTCGACAAAACTACTCGTAGGGCAATAATAATAGATATCGAAGTCCCACTAGATCATAATCTGCTGACAACTATTGCAGAAAAGAAAATATCAGCCATTCTCAATTGAACTGAAAAACTTGTACAAACTAATAGAGGTAGATATTGTACCCGTAGTTATTTCAACTAATGGGCTTGTGGCTGAAGATTGGAGGATTGTGAAAGAAAAACTCCATCTAAATAAGTGGCACCTCAGAACCATGCAGAAGGCCGTGTTGCTGGCAACCGCCAACATTGTGCGCAAGGTTCTCTCCCTAAATCATTGAAGCGGAACCTGAGTGTACTGGAGCAAGAACTTCTCACCATATGTGTTGACATTCTGTCCTTGAGTTATACTTGAAAACTCCGGAAGAGCGTGAAATTTTGAAATATGAAATATGAATAATAATAATAATAATAATAATAATAATAATAATAATAATAATAATAATAATAATAATAATAATAATAATAATAATAATAATAAACCGGCCGACCCGGATAGCCGAGGTCTCTAAGGCTGAAGAGCCGGTCGTCTCATGCCTGAAGGGTCATGTGATCGAATCTCGCCCGGGGCCTGAATGCTTGTGTGGGTTTGTAATAGTCCATTCTTCCTTCATCATCATCATCATCATCATCATCATTTCATACCTCATCCCCCAATGCTAACAAACTTGGGGTGTAAAAATGGGCTCAGCATGAAAATGCTGTTCTCCCCTAAAAAAGTCACATGCACTCACCCCCGGGAAAATATGACTGGGCCTCGGTGGGTGCATTACACGTTCGCGTGGTCCTAAGACGACCGATTCGCGAATAAAGATAAATGTTGCTGAGAAAAACAAAAATACCAGCACAGTAGCTGATTAGTTCACGAATATTTACAGACTACAGAGGGTAGAGATAGTGAAAGTGGTAGAGTCAGTAAACCATAAAGACCCTGACGATTGGGAATAAGCTGGAGAAACACTGTAATTAGAAGAAAAATACCGTAAGAATGTGCAAAAAATGGCTTTGCTGCGGGGCAGCAAACGTTATCAGAATAGTTTTGAGTTTAAATGGAGATATTACAAACGTCAAGAAAATGAAGACGGCACCGTAACCCATCAAGATTGGCAGACTACAAAAATTATTGACAACATTGTAGTATGAAGAGGGAATTTAAGTTATTCACTGTAGCTCCGTAGATTTGTGAAGATAAATTCGGCCTAATGTAGAAATGGACTGACATTGTCTGTGATATGAAGAAATAATGTTCATGGTATCGTAGATTCAAGAATATTTCACTTATCAAACCACCCTGGAATGAAGATAAGAACCTGTGAGAATACCATGGAACGTGTTTACAAAGGCACAATGTGGTATACAAAATTCTAACCTTTATTCGGTCATAATATCGTGATGCAAACAAAGGAACACGGTATTCATTCACGATGTCTCATCTCATTGGCCGATTGCTTCAGGCTCCTCCTTTAAGGCTACACGTGTTCACGAATCGTCCGAAGCATCAGCGGCAAAACCAGATCCGCCTCCGATTTCCAGCAGTGACACACACATCCCGTTTCACAATAGTCATTCCCAAAACGCGTTCGACAATCTGTCGGTCGGCTGTTGTGAAATTTTCATCAACTACGCAAGTGAACAAAATCAATCAATACCTTTGTTTTCAGATAATCGCTGTCAGTACCGAACCACAGGTGTAAGTTTTCTTCGCGACCATTACGCGATGCCTTCGTGGAAGATGGCGTATATCAGAACTGGCCATATTCACCGTTTTTAGAAACCATTTTCTGGATTCTACAATCGTTTATTTCTTTTTCACTCCAAATTCCACCTCGTATTTTCAAATTTCCATATTAATAAAGAAATGTGCAATTTCGACGAGAAATATTTTTAGAAGCGAAACGGTACACGTCATTCTAAGGGTAATCAGATCTTTAATCATCTTGAAGGTGCGCTCACAATGAAACAAAACAAAAAGGCAGAAGGAGTAGGAGGAGGGTAGACGGGAATGCATGATGGGAGGTCCGGGATGAAGAGTCGGGGAAGGGTTAGACGGGGGTTCGAAGAGATGGAGGTTCGAAGAGACGGGGGGTCGGAGAGAAGGAAGTCGGGGAGTCGGAGAGATGGGGAGTCCGAAAGACGGGGGTTCGGAGAACCCGTGTGGAGGGGGTCGGAAACGCAAGGAGCAGGAGAGACAGGGGTTCGAAGAGAAAGGAAGTTGGAAAGACGAGAAGATCGGAGAAACCGGGGGATCGAAAACGAGGGTCAGAGAGACGGGGAGCTGGAGAGACTGGAAGTCGGAGAGTCGGTGAGTTGGAGATTCGGAGAATCGGGGTGTCGGGGAATCGGAGAGTCGGGGAATCGGAGAGTCGGGGAATCGGAGAGTCGGGGAATCGGAGAGTCGAGGAATCGGAGAGTCGGGGAATCGGAGAGTCGGGGAATCGGAGAGTCGGGGAATCGGAGAGAAAGGGAATCGGTGAATCGGGGAATCGGAGAGTCGGGGAATCGGGGCATCGGGGAGTCGGGGAGTCGGAGAGTCGGAGAGTCGGAGAGTCGGGGGAGAGTCGGAGAGTCGGGAAATCGGAGAGTCGGAGAGTCGGGAATCGGAGAGTCGAAGAGAGTCCGAGAGCTGAGAGTCCGGAGAGTCCGAGAGTCCGAGAGTCCGAGAGGTCTGGGAGAGTCCGAGAGTCCGAGAGTCCGAGAGTCCGAGAGTCCGGAGAGTCCGAGAGTCCGAGAGTCCGAGAGTCCGAGGCGGAGAGGCGGAGAGGCGGAGAGGCGGAGAGGCGGAGAGGCGGAGAGTCGGAGAGTCGGAGAGTCGGAGTCGGAGAGTCGGAGAGTCGGAGAGTCGGAGAGTCGGAGAGTCGGAGAGTCGGAGAGTCGGAGAGTCGGAGAGTTTGGGAGTCGGAGAGTCGGAGAGTCGGAGAGTCGGAGTCGGAGAGCTGGAGAGTCGGAGTCGGAGAGCGAGTCGGAGAGTCGGAGAGTCGGAGAGTCGGAGAGTCGGAGAGTCGGAGAGTCGGAGAGTCGGAGAGCCGGAGAGTCGGAGAGTCGGGAGAGTCGGGAGAGTCGGAGAGTCGGAGAGTCGAGAGTCGGGAGAGTCGGAGAGTCGGAGAGTCGGGGAGTCGGGGAGTCGGGGAGTCGGGGAGTCGGGGAGTCGGGGAGTCGGGGAGTCGGGGAGTCGGGGAGTCGGGGAGTCGGGGTGTCGGAGAGTCGGGGTGTCGGAGAGTCGGGGAGTCGGGGAGGTCGGAGATGAAATTCAGAGAGACGTGGGGCGGCGATGGGTCGGTCGGGGGCGGACGCCTTGGGCGAGGGCGAAGTCGTCGGGGGCTGGAGCGGCAGCACCGCCGCAGGGCGGGGGGGGGGAGAGACCCACTGTGGGGGCGGGGCCCCGGACGCGCCGTGCGACCGTGTCGAGCAGCCTCTTCCACTTGGCCTCCGCGCCGCCGCCGATTGGAGTCGCCCGCACCGCGCGATGACTGCGCATTCGGCGACGCAGCTGCGGCTAACGAAGATGTCACTCTCGCGTCTCTCCTCCCCTCCACCCCCCCTTTGTCCAGCCCCCCTCCCCCCGCGCGTCTCCGCCGGCCGCCTTGAGGCCCGCAATGGATTCGGAATGCCGCCGTGCCGCAAGCCTGCCGGGATACGAGCGACTGCATACTTAGCGGCGTGACAGCTCGGAAAGCAAATGAAGTTGGTTTGTATATTTATCCACGTCAAAGTAACGGCTGCTCAGCTCCTTCTAAACCAGTTGCTTGCCTTTCATGCGTTCTTCTGTGAAGAATCATAAAAAAAATAAAGCTACGCTGAAGTAATACATGAACATAAAATATTGCAATAGATATATTACTGCGTACTCAAAATGCTATTGATTTCGAATAAGTAATGGACAAAACCAATTAGACGATCCATTGAAAATGTTATAAGAGATAGGCTTCTTACGAACAGCTGTAAAGTGAATTGTGAAGTTTGTGGGACAAAAACAACCAGTCACTGTTATAAGGAAAAAAATGGAAATCTGAAATACAAAATTTAAAAGCTTGCTAATAGAATATGTTAGTCAATGCTGTAGATGAAAAAAATCAACTGCTCGTTTCCCTTACATGCATGAAATTCAGTTGTAAGCATATGCTAATTAGGATACCAATAAGTAATGCAACTCCCGACACACATACAATCTAGGCATAAAATGAAAGGACATCAAATGTCGACTTCAATTTCATGAAATTGAATCGCCAAAAGAGCTCTTAATCGCGTAATTTCTGACAGGAAATTTGTACTTCTCTTATTTACTGGTAATACTTTTACAATTTAAAATATTTTTCCATTGACTTTTTTTTCTGACATGCTTTCCATCGCGCATAAATATTTCATTTTAAAGTGAATTTCTTAAAATGTGTGTATTCAGGCGTATTCAACATTTCAAAATGTTAACAACGCAACTTTTAAACTGGGGACAGAAAAAATTATTTCTTTTTAAACATTCCGAATTGTCCCTTCCTATTTGTTTAGAACCAATAAAATACTTATGACGTTATCTTAAACTTAGTCTATATGAATAGATTTGACTATGTATACGACTACGTGAATTGTGTTTGTAATAAATACCTTTACAAATAATCGAAAGTGACGAAACTTTCGATATCACGCATCAGAAGAGACCGCTCAAGTAGAGCTCATTATTATTTTTACGAAATGAATGATCAGCAATTATCAGAAGTTTTAAAACGAGATTCTCTTATTGAATGTATAGACAAAGTCAATGTAGGACGATGAGATATTAGAACACGACACACGATTTCTTATATTTTCTTGCTACAGATTTAAGTCGAAAAATAAATTTTGGTTAAAACAGCAAACATTCAGATATATTTAAAATAATAGAAAACATTTAATAAAACGTATAACCACGTGCACGATTAAAATATAAAAAAGGTTCGAACCACCTTGATAACATTAAATGAATTGTAGTAATTCAGATAGGGAAATTTGTAATTTAGGAGATGAGTATAAAACTTATTCAAACTTATACATAAAACACCTTTATTATATTTTCCTTTGCTGTACTTTGAGTTCATGTGAAGAGTTATTTCAAGTACTACAACTTGTTTAATTGTTATTTCAAGTTTAACAATATATTTTACAATTTTTCTTATTCCGAGATGAGTTTCTCTACTTGTGTCTTGTGATGATTGCCAATGGTAATTTCGAAAGATTAAATTGTAAAGAAATGTGTTTCTCAAATGATGTACAATTCCAATACAGTATTTCATTACTCCAATGTTTTACCATGTATCTGATAAAGCAGGTGTATGAATGCAAAAGGTTATGAATAGTTAGTGAAGAACTAAAGTTTCTCTATAATAGGGGTCAGCCCTGAAGACAGAATTTCAACTCACCACGCCAAAATAGATTTACAGTCCTGTTTAATGATTCAATGATGGAACAAATGGAATACGTAACGATATACGAACCCGAACACTCATTTGTAAAAACACCTATGCCAGACTTGAGCAACGAACCCGCAACTGTTCACGTCTCTTCGCATGAGGAATCCGTGCACTCGTCCAACATTACAGAGAGAGACGGATACATTAAATGCAGTCTCAAAAATATAGACTTCTTCTTTCTTCTAGCCAACCTTGACACAAAGAAATTACATTCACATTTTGTATAAGAAAGCGAACAAAAAATCAATAATAGTTATATATGTATCAAGGGCGTTAAGAAGATGTTTTTGCTCCTAGGGCGACTTCCAATCCCGAGGGCCTCTGGCCCGAGGGGTTGGAAGTCGTCTGAGGGTGAAACATCTAGTAACACCCGTGGTGCATACAAAACTTTATGGTTTACTAGTTCGTTGGTGAATAAAGGAGAATTCCAACCATTTTGTAATTTTTTCTTGCGTCTAAAGTGAAAAGATGCATTGTAATAATCATTTGTCAATATGACGTTAGATAAACAAAACAGAGTGTATATCTAATTACTATTGCATAATCGTTATTGGACTGATTTGTTCTTACAAAATGAAAGAATATAGTGAAGTTTCTCCAGAAATTCTCGCAAAAGTTAACAAAACTACGAACAGTGGTTTACAGTAAAGTCTCGAAAAATATATGAAAATGTTTATGCTGTATTTGAGAGTTATATAAGTGTAAATTGCGTTGATGAAACAGTCCTTTTCGGTTACTTGCTTCTATTGCCAAAAATTATTCAGAATATATCATAACATTTCGAAGATAAAAGAAACAAATAACATTTCGAAGATGTTAACCGATGTGCCTTATACATATTACTACGAGTAGTACTGCTAAAGACGCACATACTATGTCTTTAAAAAAAGGTGATACGTAACAGTGAAATGTGAGTGACTGGTGGCAAATGTATATTCACGGGAACATTCCAGAATTGCCATTTTCATATCAATTAAGCAAAATAAGGTTTATAACGAGTTATTTTACTTATTTGAGCATTATGCCATTTATTTATTGTATTTGCTTGCATCGTAACCTTAATAAGTCGAATTCATAAAAATGTTGTTTGTGTTGTGTTGGTATTAGAGCGGGCCATAAAGTACTCAAAAGGCCCGAGGTCATAAAGAATTAGAGAGGCCCACAAGAGCATTAACAATACCATTACGTGTTTTGTTTGAGATCCGTAAACACACAGCAATGAACTAGTAAACCGTAAAATAAATTACTTACGCAACCAAAATCAATTCCAAGACTATTACAATCCCTAGTTCTCATGCTTTCTGAATAGCGATTGTATGCGTAGGTGGCTTTACTGGGCATGCGCAGTGCCTATGTTTTCGGGTGTCTTGCTCGCACAGGCCATATTTTCTTTACTAGGGGCCTATGTTTTCGAGTGTCTTGCTCGCACAGGCCATATTTTCTTTACTAGGGGGATCCACACCTGACATCCCCGTATTGTTGATATCGGGAGTTTGCCCGGCTGCTAGGAACGGGAAGAGGGAATGGAACCATGCATGAAATTAGGAGGTACCATGCGTAACGCAGTGGAACACATTTGGATGATTTTGAATTAATGATTTGACAAGAAAAATTCTTTAAATCTAAACAACCAATTTTTGCATGAAAGGGGAGCTGACCCCTGCATAGTGGCGAATCCTGAACATTATTTCAAGTATACCGCACTTTATGGAAGCTACTTCTACCGTTGCTTTTTATTTTGATCTTTTCTGAAATCCCAATACTATGAAATTTCGTCCTTAATAATTGTTCCATCAGAATATTACACACACCACTAACTTCTGGATCATTAACATACTCCATTTTCACAAAAACTTGAGAGAAACGTAACTTACGAACGACCACAGAAGGTTTTGTTCACAGCAATAGTTTGCGGTGCCTACGGACTGTTCAGAAGTACATCCTCCCCTCTCCCCGCCCTTGAAACACGAGGAGCCGAAGGTTATCGCGGCTGGCATGCGGTGCCTTTGCCTGCGCCGAGCGAATTCTCTGAACAGCATTTAGAACTGTTTGAAACTTCATGCACTTCATAGCGCTTACGGATGCGGAAGACTGACTGGATCTCGGTAGCGAAAAAGAGTTATTTTTTCGCATCTGTTTTAAAGCTTTCAAAATCTCATTTTAGGTGATTGTCAGACTTATGAAATATTACTTATACACTTCGAATTACTAGGTATACCGGCGCTATACGCGGTGTATCGAAGTATTCGTCACTGTCCCTGCATGACGCGTGCGCTTTCACTTTTGACCAACATCATTTCGTGGGCCACAACATTCTGCACCGCGGATTGCCAGTTGGAAAACCCTGTTCTAAACCCTGCACAGTCGAGGCTCGTATTTGAAATATAAATATATAAAAATATATTTGTATTTAAAATCGATTTGCGAAAAAATTCTCAAGATTTTAAGATATTTCTCTGAATCTTAAAGTTTTTAAGGATCTAAAACGTATTTCGTGCAACTTACCGCACCATCTAAGGTGATAAATAGCTCATTTGATTCCTCTCAAAAAAGAAAACAGTGACACAATACTTTGCCGGTTTTCTTCAGGATTACTTATTGACAAATTCTAAAAAAAAAAAAACACGAGTATCTGGAGTTTTCAATGTACCTTCCACAACATTGAAGAAACGCTGAGACTTACGGTTCTCTCTTTCCGGCATTTACATAATTCGTTACGGCTGCTTCACCGAATTGATAATTAAAATTAAACTAGCAATGAAACAACATTTTAAACAAGTATTATAATCGATTTTTTACGTTTAACTTTCTTCGCCCGAAAATGGACGAGACGGAAACTGTAAAGGGTTTACAATTTATTTTTTATTAGGAGCTTGCAAAGTTCAAATTAAACGTTTTAAATAGGAAATACTCGCCGGAGCTGTATAAGCTAGTAAAAATTATTACACATCCTTAGCTACACGCTAAATTAGTTAAAATGACTAGTTAAAATGCACATTAAAAGTTGCTAGTTAAAATTACTAATTAAAATGTACATCCATAGCCACTTGATAAGGTAACGATTATATCAGATATGTTCAATAGCGATTTTGTTTAGTAATTTTGCAAATAAAAGGGAGAAAACTAACATGGCATCTATAAATATTACCCTTGCTGCGATCCACAGACTGTTATTCACAACAACCATAAGAACTCATCGGTTCCTTGTGTTTGTACTTTTTCTAGCTGTGACCGCAGGCTGCAATGGCAACAAGTACAACCTGCACCCGTATGCGGCCACTGCAAGCGGCAAATCCAAACAAAAGCCAACCCAATTTGAAAGCGTGCAAAAACGAAGCCCGCAGCCCCGGACCCCGAAAGAGCGCGCGCTGGCAGGCGCCGGGTCAGGGGCGCCAGCGACGCCGCGCCGCGCCGCACGCCCCGCTGCGCAAACAGACGCCGCCGCGTCGCTATTTGCGGAAGGCGAGGCACCGACGAGGCGGCCGCGGGGCGGGGCTGAGGGATGACGGGGAAGGCGATGGCGGGAACGGGTGACGATGATGACGGGGCCGACGGAGGTGACGGGGGTGATGGAGTGAAAGGTGGCGGGGGTTATGGTGTGAGGGGTTTCAGATTGACGGGATGACAGGAGTGGGGGAGGCGACAGGGGTAACGAACTTGACGGGGGAACGGGGCTGACTGTGTTGAGGGTGATGACTGGAGTAATGAATGGAGTGACAGGGAGACGAGGGTGGTAGGGGTGGCGAGAGTGAAGGGAAGTGTTTTTGTTGTTGATGTTAAGGTGGTGATCGTGGAGGAGGTGGAGGTGGTGGTGGTGATGATGGTTGGTGATGGACGTGGTGATGGTGGTGAGGGTGGCGACGGTGGTGATGGCGGTGACGGTGGTAGTGACGGTGATGGTGATGATGGCGGTGAGGGTTGTGGCGGTGGGGGCGGCGGCAGCGGTGTCGGTGTGGTAGCGGTGGTGGCGGAGGTCGTGGAATTGGTAAGATTAAGGGGGTAGCGGGAATGTCAGGGGGCAGTGGGGAGGGGGGACGTGATTAACGAGGTGGCACGAGTGGTTGGATTGATTGATTGATTGATTGAGTTTTCATGTTTCCGGGCACGTCAACTGATTTGGTCATTAGTCCCGTTAGTGTAGTGCATGTTTTTTCTCTCGAGAGAGATAGCGGTGATCATCCCCCGCTGGATGGCGAGGTCCGGCGCCGACCTACCGTCGGCTAGTGAGGTTTCCCCCTAACCAGGACTCTCCCACCAGCGGGGCACCGCCCCAGCCGGGACAAGCTCTAAGCTCCCGACAGGTTTCCCGGAATGTGTAGTAGTGTAGTGTAAGTGTGTGTGTGTGTGTGTGTGTGTGTGTGTGTGTGTGTGTGTGTGTAAAGGGAGAGGATGGGACAAGGAAGAGGAAGGACAGATCGCGCGCGGTCCGTGGCCCGTTCGGTAGGGTACTGCTCCGGCATTCGCCTGGTGTTGATCGGAGAAACCACGGAAAACTACCGATCTGAGCAGCTGGCCGCTAGAATTCTCAGCCAGACAGCGACTAATTCGACCTAGCTAAAAAGCTAGTGTCGAAAATCCTGTCGCCGTCGGGACTCCAACCTAGGACCTCCCGGTCAGAGGCGCTGCAGTGACATCAGTTGATGCACTGAGCTACCGCTCGGTACGAGTGGTTGGAATATTGGGAATGGCGGGAGTGGTAGGTTTGGCGGGGATGGCTCGGAGGGGGGTGGCTGCGGTGGTGGGGGATGTGGCAGAGGGGAAGGTGTAGCGAGAGCGCGACTAGGAAAGTGGCCATGTTGACAGCGGTGGAGTCGGAAACGTTTGCTACGAACGTAGATGTCAAATGTTGTCTGATGCAATGGAGGAGAAAGAGTGTGAGAGTGAAGAGGGCAAAGTTTATAGAAGTACGAACGTGAAGTGGGCAGGACGAAGAGGTTGTCTGCACTGAAAAATGGGAAAGAACAAAGTTTAAAAAAAATGTAGAGCTCAATTTTGTCGTTCAGATACAAGGCATTTTTTATGGAACGTGACGATACCGTATGAGAAAGTATGTTGGAAACGTGTTAAACGAATATCTGTTTAAAACACATCTTAAGTTAGCGTTTTTCTTTAATACTTCTCCTGGTTATGAAAAATATTGTATTGATAATAATAAATATAATAATTATTATTATAGTAGTAATAAGTAACTTCTATTATTATTATTATTATTATTATTAAAATTATGTATAGGACAATGATGAATGGATAAATGAAGCTGAAGGAACGGGGAATCCCGAGAAAATCTACTGTAATTTATTTTAGATCACAGAAATCCGGAAGGCTTCTAATTTCAAGAATGGAAAGGTATCACCATTCTACATGGAATTGACCCAAATAAGAAAATGAATCTGAGTTTGTATTTGGAAATGATGTTTGGAAAATGTAAATTTAGGTAACAAACGGTGATCACGTAATCTGAAATGAGTAAGATTCAGTGAAATGAGTAAGATTCACTAAAATCTATGAAACAAAGTATCTCAAAAATCAAAGGAGAAACAGAATATCAAACAATAATAAAAAAAATACCGTTAGCAAAGTTGTACATTACTTAAAACACGTAACGATAAAACTGCCGATGGAAAGAATCTTGATAAGTGGAGCAAATGGCAAGTTCCAACGGCAAGAGATTCGAGAGAGCTCTCAGGTCAACGCACTGCACACGGCAACGGTCACGCCTACCTAATGTGTTTGCTCTTTCATAACGAGAGCAAACCCGGATGTCGCAATTTCCGTGAGTGGGATGAGGTCTAAAAATAAGAATCTTTCCACCCTCTGCTGCGAGGGCACGTGGCAGGTAGTGGCCTCGCCTGGTTGCAATTCCTCTGAACTGAGAAGTTTTTTTTTTCTTTTTGTTATTTAAGGTCTCATCAACATCTATGTCAATACCGACCACTATTGGAGTTAACGTTATGGTAACTATGAAGGTGAAAGTATATGGTGATGATAAGGGGTGAATGGACGAACACAAATACAACCATGCCCGAGGCGGGACTCGAACCCGCGACCCTTCGGTCCGAGATCACTACGACACTACTGCCTTAGCGAGAACTGAGAATTACGAAATTACTATACATTTTTTTTAAAATCATGAAATACCCATTAATAATATTCCTTCGACGTCCTTCAGGAAACGGACATCGTTCACCGTCTTTCTGACGAAACTTTTCTAACAATTTTCAATGTTTTTGCTTTAGATTCCATTCACAACCTGACAATATCTGTTAATGATGATTAGCGACTGTACAGATTTCAGGGACGGGTCCAGCCGATCAGTTTTGTTTGAGCGGGTGCTTCGCAGATGTTTGTTAAATGACGAACGTGTTTGTTATTATATTGTATATTATTTATGTACAGTAGATATGATTCTATACAATATTTTTTTAATTTATTTTAAGTCGCATCAACAAGCTTGGTCATTAGCGACTAAATATTCTCCTCAGTAAATATACGATACAGTATTATTGTTTAAATAATTACATAATTAAGCATAAATATGTAAATCAATTTAGCCAAATAAAGAAAGGTAAACGAAAACTAGGAATTTGGGGGTGGGGCATGGCTCCCCCCCCCCTGGATCCGCAGATTTGTTATGGAAATTAATGAATATAAAGTGTGTAGCCTGTACAAAAGTGATTTGGTGACATGATTATGGCAGGACATTTCTTAACTTCACTTTCTTTTAACTTCTTAAGAATAGTTGGATTCTTGTAAAACAAAATGAACCATATTGTTGTCGATAAAAAATTGAAATTTTGAAACTGAAATATTGTATTTTCAATAACAAGGCATGTTAATTTTTTATTTGAACACTTTTCCCGATTTAGCATTTTATTAAATAAATAAAACTTTTAGCCCCCAATTTCTCCCTTTTCTAATTTAAATGAGACGATGCGACTTGGGTTATACATCTATATAATACAACCATATACACAACTGACTGTATTAAACGTGCTTTCCCCATCTCTTTTCCAACAAATAAATGAATTACATCCGGAGTGTTTGCACACAAATCGATTCGAATCGCGTCAGTTAACTTACATTCAACCCTTATTGTGTTCCCTGAGATTTTAATGAGATGTTACCAGCTTAAAGTGCACAATCGAAATCCTACATAGTTAAATTTTGAAGTGCTTTTGACAATTAGGACAAGAGTTCTGAGGCAAAATATTAAGTTTTGTAAGATCACCGTCGCCGCTTGCTGACACAACATTGAGGTGAAGTAGTAGGTGAACAAGTGTCTTACGAGGCGAAGAGTCGACTCAGACCGTTGACAGAACGGCTTACCAGCTCAAGTGCGAAAATCACCATTCAGATAAGTTGACTGAGAACCAGATCGAACGCGATGTTTGGATCTATTCCGCATCCTTTCAACTTGTGTGCTTTAGTTACTTACCTCGCATTTGCATTTGGTAAGAAACAATTTAATTATAGGAAATCGTGAAATATTATGATTTTCTTTCACATTATGATTTGCTTTCAAATTACGATTTGAAAGTTAGATTCAAATAAGAATTGTATTATATACATATGATCATTTCAATGATCTCTTTTGTCAATATTGCAATAGATATTGGAAGCAATTCCTTGATAACTCGCTAGTATTTATCTTGGCCAGACATTTTTTTGGATGCGATTTCCAATTCAGCAGGAATGATGACACCCCCCCCCCAAGAAATGGGAGAATTCTGAAGGTCAAAAGCTCTTCAAATTTCGATTCTATGCGTTTCCGATAATGCATTATCCTTTGTAAGGTGGGGTAGATGTATATTCTTAAAATTTATTTTATGAATGTAAATATTTTAGCTAAAGAGAATACAAGGAATTCAAAATTGGTTTGGGAAACTTTGTTTATAAAATATACCAACTGTTGCAACTCGCAAATTGAGTCGAGTAATTTCAATAGACTTTGTGATAATTTATCGAGCAATTTTTAAATAATATAATTGTTAATGATTAAATTTGATACAAAAATCTGTTTTTGAGGTTGATAATACTTAAATAGACATTTCTTGCCTTCCTTTTTCTGCGCCTCCCTTTTGAATTTTAGAACACAAAAAATTCTTATCAAAATTGGCACGTCAGGACAGCAGTCTCCGGATTAGCGGCTGGATCTTTTGTTTTCGTATAACCTTTGGAGACTACCCAACAACTATTATTTTGCTTTGAATGCTTGACTTTTGTATAATATATAATAAGAAGCGTGTCAGATCTTTTTTGTGTTGGGTTTGTGTTGTGTTGTGTACCTCTTATTTGTTTTAAACAGAAAGTACAGTATCAAAAAATGTGTTGTTGCTAGCCTGATGGGGCAAATTGAGCCTCGAAACGTCGCTTTGTAGAAATATCAATAAATGTATTATTAACTGCAATAGTTCTTTCAAGAAACTGTTTGTCTCATAAATGCTAAAAACAATTTTCCTTGATATGTTGTTCACAAGTACAACCATAAATTTGGTGCCGGTTCTTATACTACCATTTTTTGTATTTCAGCAGGTGAGCCCCACTATGAGGACGGTCTGGGTTGAGCCAAGGTCACCCTCGGCATCGGAAGCTACAACGGTCCGCTTCCTTCTCCGTCCTCACTCAAGCCACAAAATGGCACAAATATTCCCTCCAAGAACGCAACTGTATACTCTACAATCACTTGAACAACAACAAATACAACGCAACAGTATCATACATCTCCACTCCGAAATTCGCAAGATAAAACGGTATAGGTTTTTGTAGTATAGCAGCGCCAGTTGCTCGTGTTTTGTTTATTTGCAATTCCGTTGCTTGATTGCACTGTACTTTGTTTCTCAATAGTACATAGTATGCTTTAGCGAGGTCCATAATTAAAAGATTGAACCGCGAATACTCTACCTCAAACACACTACAGTTTTCTCGCGGAGCGCATTAAGACGAACTTCGTGGAACGAACTCGTCTCATTTGCACTAATTGCATCCGGTGGGGGCGAGGCTCGAACCGGGCTCGCTCAATTCCACGCCCGTCCGCCGGTTGAGCGGGAAGCTGTAGAAGGCGGAGGCTCCGTTCAGCAATTGCCTCGCCAGGGGCACTCGGAACTGACTCACGGGTCTCGGGAGTTGTGAGAGTGGATTCATCAAACCAATCGGTTAAGCGTAGTTATCCGGCTGTATTCACCTTCTGTTTACTATTTAGAATATTCAGGTTTTTATGGAAAATTTGAACTTTATATTGCACCGATATATTTTTCTTTCCTTGAAATGAAGGATGGTAGGTGCTACTTTCTCTTATTAACTGGATCTGTAGCAAACAAAAACAAACAATAATAATAGATAATAATATATGGTAACTAATGAACTAACACTTAAAATATTATACATTAAACCCCCATTAACACGAATTCCAAGGGCCTAAATTATCGAATGTTATAAAAATCCGTGTTATCAGAGTATTATAAATGCCCGTATTACCGTAATCTCTTGCTGGGAACAGTTTTGCTCGTGTTACGGCGAAATTCGTGTTGAGTTCGTGCTAAGAGTGTTTACTGTATTAAAATTAATGAATTTAACGCTTTTCTGACGCCATTTGGCAAGACCAATTACAATATAATTGTAAACATTCTTGGGTCGACTTTGTTTCGAGTTGCTATTGAAAATAGTCGCTATTCCCACATTAACGCGAGGAAGCTTACTAGTGAGAGATATTACATGGTGGATATTACATGGATATTACATGGTGGAAAGATATTATATCACGAGATTGAGGAAGCGAAGGTAGCGAGTTTTTTGAGTTCCAGATTTCACTCTTTTTGAATTGCAAAGGTTAGTGAATGTATATATGCCCAGAAATCGTGATACACGTGGCAATTTATTCAAACGTTTGTGGCTATAATTATGTCTCATACATTACGTTCTTAAGTTAATCAAATTGGTTGTTAGTGACTCCGGGCGCGTCAACTACAATGATCATTATTCCCGTGCGTGTAGTGCATGTTTTTGCTCGGGAGGTGGCGCTGGTCTTCCCCCGCTGTATGGCGAGATCCATACCGACCTACCGTCGCCTAGCGGTTTTTTTCCCAACCAGGTACCTCCCACCAGCGGGGCACCACCCCAGCGAAGACAATCTCTAAGCTCCCAACCGGTCTCCCGGCATGTATGGTAGTGTAGTGCCTCTTAGTGTAAGGTAGGAAAGACCGCGTGCGGTTCGTGTCCCGTTTGTTAGGGTACTGCTCCGGAATTCGTCTGGTATTGATTGGAAAAACCAAGGAAAACTACCGATCAGAGCAGCCGGCCGCTAGAATTCTTCTCCAGACGGAGACTGAATTCGACCTAGCTGATGGATTCAACCTAGCTGATGAATTCGACCTAGCTGACCGGACATCCCGGTCAGAGAGACTGCAGTGACACACGTTGATGCCCTGAGCCATCTCTCCCGGTTTAAGTTAATCTGGATAGCAGGATAACCAATAACACTTCACTACAAGAAACATGTCTATTTCTTGGTAAATAGAAACATTTCAATTACATGATCAAAAACATGTTTAACTCTATTTTCACAATGAATAGTGATTGCTTTGTTCCGGAATTCATAATTTGATCAGTTTTACTTTATTTGATCAGTTTTGGAAAATATCATCTGAACCACGTGAACAATATGTTTTAGGGTATTCGATTTTTCATAAGTGGACATGAAGTACTTTTCTGCTTTAACGTTTCTACAGCTATTCCTTTCGCGCGATGTAATCGCACGGGTTCAGAGAGTTACAAGTAACTCAAACAACAGGAGTTCATTTTGGAGTTAGGAAAGCCATTAGCAAAAAAGTAACAAAAGTTGAAGTTGTAGATATTTAATCAGTAGCTACCTAGAACAAAAATACATGAAATTAATGATACATTATTGCAAGTGCGAGAGACGTAAGTACACAGTGCAGAAATTGCCACATCTTCCTTTCTCTGAAATATGTGCTCCATGAATGCCATTCTCGGACGATCGGAGATGGTGCTGCCCACTGGCATGTCGATATTAGGATCTGCGCCGGTGTTCCAACGCCGTCAAGCGTCAAGAAGCGAGTCGAGTCGAGTCGAGCAAAAGCGTCCATCCGCAATCGCCGCGCACCTGCAGGCCGCCTTCATCCGGTGAACGGGATCTTCTGCGTCGGCACGTGCCACACCAACGACCCACCACCGCCTCCGCCCCCGTCCCACCCATCCCGCTCTCACCGCCATCGCCGCCGACCTCGGCCCCACCCCTGGCCCCGCCACACTCCACTACCGCCATAGCTAACTTCCCCCAACCACCTTCACAGCAGTCACCGCCATCGCAACAGACACGACACTGCCATCGGCCACGTGCCCGTCCACGTCCCCGCCGCCGTCACACATCGCTTGTGCGCCGACCTCTCCACAACCACTGTCACAGTACTCTTCGTCACCACCGACAGAACATCGACAGAATGCCGTCGCCCGCCGTCACCGTCGCTCTGCCGTCGCCGTCCCCGCAATCGCCGTTCCCGCCGTCGCCGTCCCCGCCGTCGCCGTCCCCGCCCCCGCCGTCGCCGTCCCCGCCCCCGCCGTCGCCGTCGCCGCCGTCTCCTCCCTCACCGTCCCACCATCGCCGTCCCCACCGTCCCTGTCCCCGCCGTCACCGTTCCCGCCGTCCCCGTCGTCGCCGTCCCCGCCGTCACCGTCCGCCGTCCCCGCCGTCACCGTCCCGTCCCGCCGTCACCGTCCCCGCCGTCACCGTCGCCGTCCCCGCCGTCGCCGTCCGCCGTCGCCGTCTCGCCGTCCCCGCCCCGCCGTCGCCGTCGCCGCCGTCGCCGTCTCCTCCGTCACCGTCCGCCATCGCCGTCCCCACCGTCCCTGTCCCCACCGTCACCGTTCACGCCGTCCCCGCCGTCGCCGTCCCCGTCGCCGTCCGTCACCGTCCCGCCGTCGCCGTCCCCGCCCCCGCCGTCGCCGTCGCCGCCGTCTCCTCGTCACCGTCCCGCCATCGCCGTCCCCACCGTCCCTGTTCCCACCGTCACCGTTCCCGCCGTTCCCGCCGTCCCCGCCGTCGCCGTCCCCGCCGTCCCCGCCCCCGCCGTCGCAGTCGCCGTCTCCGCCGTCGCCGTCCCCGCCGTCGCCGTCCCCGCCGTCGCCGTCCCCGCCATCACTGTTCCCGCCGTCGCCGTCCCCACCGTCGCCGTCCTCACCGTCGCCGTCCCCGCTTCCCCTCGCCACCGTCGCCGTCAGCGTCCCCGCCGTCGCCGTCCCCACCGTCGCCGTCCTCGCCGTCCCCGCCATCCCCACCGTCCCCGCTTTCCCTCGCCTCCACCTGCGCCACTCCGCCGCCGGCAAGACCTGCATCCACGCGCCGCCGCCCACAGACGGATGGGCGGATGGGCGAATGGGCGGGCGGGCGGGCGCCGCCGGAAGACGAACCGGTGCTGCCGGCCTCTTCGCACGCGCCAGCCCGACTGCTCAAGCGTGAATGGAGTAGTCAGGTGAACGACAGGAGGAAGACATCTGGTGATTTGAATTGCCTCAGGTTCAAGATGGGATTCAAGATTCAGTCTACCGGGAATTTGTTTACAAAGATAAGGACCTTCGAATTAAAAAATTCTAGAAAAACTAAGGACTGGGTGTTGCAGAAGGGACTCGGCTCCTAATTTTTTACCATGTTTTCAATATAGCTGTTATCGAGAGAGACACTTGTAAGCAGTTTCTCAGGTATGCTCTTCTAATGATCTACCTAATTAATTTCCAATTAATAACTATATTCTTAACCGAATATTAAACCATTAATGCCTAATGGCTCACATATCCCATAACTTCTACAAACCCTTCCAAATATTCTTCCAATATCCTCAGTACAAATTATTCAAAATCTCACGTAATCAAGAATAAAATACAGACATCCATTCCAAACATTAAAAAGAATTGACGTACATCTAGACACACAATCATGAAGTTTTCTCTAGGTGCGCCCATACCAGACATCTAATGCTAAATTAATTTAGTTTCTTAAATTAAATATATTAAGCCAAAAAGTGCATCTGTAAAATATATGACTGAACGTAGTACGGCAAGATAATAGATAAAAAAAAATATACCATTGTATAAATCACGACCGTTAATAAGTAGTAGGATAATGGATCACGGGATCGGTCAATTAATGAATTACATTAGTAATTTTCTTTCTTTTTTATTTATTTATTTTTTTATATTTTTGCCCACCCTAGTCAGGGTTGGTATGGCATCTATATTATATATACAATATAATTTTAAGTATTTATGTATAAAAAATATTAATATTAATATAATAATATATAAAAAAGGAAGAAGAAAAAAAGAAGAAAGAAAAAATAAATGAAATAAATAAGTAATTTAGTTGGTTGTGTTGGCAATGATGTCAATGGCTTCATTCACATGCGTGTTTCATTGATAAATATTGTAGAGTTTACGTTGTCCAAAACCCAGTTGACATGTACTCTGATTGTTAAAAAAACAAAAAAAAAAATAAATAATACAACAAAAATCTGACCCTATGAAATTAAGCAATATAAATATCAACTCACATTCACCGGAAGTACGTAATATACTATGATTTACATTTTCTCTCAATACTCAAGATATCTATTAAGTGTACCTTATTAATAATATAGTAATACAAATAATTGTTAACAATTGTTTTTCCGTAACACGGGTTTGGATGAAAAGATACAATTTTTTAAAAAAAAGGGTAAATAAATAAATAAATGAGTAATGATAATGAAACCGGATATGCATGGTTCCGGCATGGAGTTGCTTAGCACGTGGTCCTGACAATACACTGGTTTTTCATTCACTTTCTTTCGGGCCGTGGCCATGGTCGGACCTGCTATGGACGTGTGTGCTTCAGCAACTCTGTATTGGAGTTGTGCTGTGGAGGAACATTATGTTTGACCAGTATATGTATTAGTAAGGTGTGTATCCTTTATATGACCTTGACTTAGATATACAGTATATAATGTATTTATTTAGTTATCTGTGTAATTATTTTTCTACATGTATGTTCATTCATGTTTTTTTATGTTGTTGTTCAGAAGAGGTTGTCCTTATTTATTGTGATTGTGTTGTTTGTTTGTTAGCCCTGATGAAGGAATTAAATATTCCGAAACGTTGGCAAACTAATGTAATTCATTAATTGACCGATCCCGTGATCCATTATCCTACTAAAAAACTATACCACTAATACGGAACTGCGTGTGATATCCCATGAGTCCTCGCATACGATACTAGTGTGGTAGCTGAGCCAGTGATTTGGTTCGACCAAAACCCTCGTTATCTGCCAAGATAAAGTTTACATTCAGGAATTTGCTACATTTTGTCAATAATCTAAAAAACTTCATAAAGTCATAACTATATCGCAAAAATGCTTATTGGCTGCTGAACTCCGCCGCATCCCACTCTGAGAAAATACTCCTACCTAAAAGTTTTTTAATACTTCGTCAATGATGAACAAAAATTACAAGAATTTATAGGATTTGTTACTACAAACGAAACATTTTATGCAATGAAAATAAGAACATCAATTGCTCCAAACCATATTGCAGAATTTCTTTGCAGAGGAAACATTTTGATATTGATTGAATTATGTATATATTTTCAGATACCAACTCGCAATTAGTTTGCTTAGTGCCATTGCTTTTACAACAATGATAATTACAGTCTCATAACGTGTACCTTATGAAATAATCGAGTTACTACTTTGATGAATCGAAATTAAATATTTTAAGGAAATACCATGATTTTCTTTTAGATGTGATGATAATACACATTATTCTATGATAATACACATTATATATCTCCTTATTCGCCTGGGGCTGATCGAAGAAACCACAGAAAACTACCGATCAGAACAGTCGGCCGCTAGAATTCTCCTCTAGACAGCGACTGAATTCGACCTAGCTGACAAACTAACGTCGAAAACCCTACCACCGTCGGGACTCAAACGTAGGACCTGCCAGTGAGAGTGATTGCAGTATCCCACCTCATATTCTCATAGTGGTTATTTATTACTGATAAAATATACTTTTCCATTGTCATCGAAAACCATGTCTGCGTGAATGTGGGCCAAGCCTTCTTTGAAAGATACAAAACAAGTCATTTCCCGAAACGACATCCCGAGGGAGAGCGTAGCGGAGACACGTCCGCACGCGGAGTGGCGCGTGGTTTTGAGCGTGACCTTCGGGGCGGACAGCGTCCAGCCTGCGCGCGGCGGCCAATTACCGGCGACGGCGCGGGTGACAGCGAGCGGAGCCCGGCCGCTTCCTGCTTTCTCCGGAGGCGGAGCCGCGGACCGGTTGGACGCGCGACCCCGCGACACGTGGCCTGCGGGCCGCACGCCCACGCTCCCACGCGCGCCGCGCCGCACGCGCCCAGCGCCTGGCGCTCCCTCCGCACTGCGCGCGCTTCTACGCCACGGCGCCCTTCGGAGAGCCCTTTTTGCGCCTCCGATTGGCTTCCACGCCTTGCTCAAATTGTCAACGTTTCTTTTCTTCGTCTTTTACCGGCTTGGCTGGCTCAGATTGATTGACTGATTGATTTTTTCGCGTTTCCGGGCGCGTCAACTGCTTCGGTCATTAGTCCCGATAGTGTAGTGCATGTTTTTCTCGGGAGATGGCGGTGATTTTCCCCTCGCTGGATGGCGAGATCCAGCACCGACCTACCGTCGGCCAGCGGTGTTTTCTCCAACCAGGTACCTCCTACCAGCGGGGCACCGCCCCAGCCGGGACAAGCTCTAAACTCCCGACCGGTCTCCCGGAATATGTGGTAGTGTAGTGCATGTTAGTGTAAGTGTGTGTGTAAGGGGAGAGGATAGGACAAGGAAGGGGAAGGACAGATCGCGCGCGGTCCGTGGCCCGTTTGGTAGGGTACTGCTCCGGCATTCGCCTGGTTGGCTGGCTCAGGGTGTGAACTGATGTTCCTGCAGTGCTTTTGACCGGGAGGTCCTAGGGTTCCACTCCCGATGGTGGCAGGATTTTCAGCCACTGGCTGGGTCTGTAGGTGAATTCTAGCGGCCGGCTGCTCTGGTCGGTAGGTTTTCGTGGTTTCAGGCGAATGCCGGAGCAGTACCCTAAAAAACGGGCCACGGACTGCGAGTGATCTCTCCTCCTTTCTATGTTAACCCCTTACTTACACACACACTTACAAGCACTACGCTACCTCGCATGTTAGGAGACCAGTTGGGAGCTTAACACTTGTCCTGGCTGGGGCGGTGCCTTGCTGGTGGGAGACACCTGGTTGGGAAAAACTCCGCTAGCCTACGTTTACGTGGCCGTCGAATCTTACCATTTAGCTGGAAAAGATCATCACTTTTCTGAAATAAAACATGCATTGCACTTCTTCTTCTACTTCTTCAGTATGGGTTTGGCTTTATATTAATCATGTCTCCCCATTATTCGTTTTCCGCGATATGTCTACATTCGTTACCGCCCCCTATCTAGTCGTCCAACCATCATCATCGCCTGTCCCATTCTTATCTTCCTCGTCAACGTGGGTAATAATTGAGAATGCATCGTTTATGTCTATCCATGAGCATTCTAATTACAAATCATAACCATTTATGTGTAATGTATGAAGACAGAGGTTTGTTTGAACTTGCGACCTCTCTCTCTTTTTTATGAAATCCTTTGTCAGTCCTTCTTCTTTAGTAACACTCATCACCGATCAAATAAAGCAGCTTATGATACTAGAATATATTTTATACATGTGCCACTTTCGGTGTAACTTGCATACCCTACCAATTGCCATGAACTGCACAATACTGTATTTTAATTTTTTCTATGTTGTCTTCTTTCTAATGTAGAAGAAGTTAAACTGTCAAGTATTGTGAGAGAGTGTGGCCCCTTCAATATTATCTAACATTCGTGAATAGAAGTCTTGGACTAGAGCTGGTGCCAGCGGTCTGCGAGGCGGCCGCGGTGCGGGCTGACAGACCGGAGGACGGATCCCGTTCTGCATCGACGCCTGCAGGTGGTGAAAGGAAATTGGGGAACTTGCTGCGTAACTTAAGGCAGCAACACACATTCGTCGAATAGCGAGTGACCGCTCGTCGAATCCCGAGTAGTTGTGGTTAGGTTACTTGCTATTTGCCGAGCGACTAACGTTCGGTGTTTGTTCTACTCATCGCATGTCGGTCTTTTGGAAACATCAAAAGAAGTGAACATTCGCCCTGCACCTCGACCTCTCGAGATTCAGCGTGCAATAGCTCGCTACTCGCCGAATGCCCAGTATGTGTAACGAGTGATATTTTGAGGAAACAGGATAGATATTTGATTGTCCTTTCCCTTCCTGCGATCTATGTGGATATTATTTGCATTTTATACCATTAGTGAGCATTTATGATTTACTTTTTTACAATCGGGATTTGATTAGATTTTGTGCTTTTTTGCTTCTCTTTTTGAAAAATTATTCTGAAAATGAACTTATCGGCCTGGCCCCAACAATAAAGCACACAGGTTTTTCGAAAAAAAAATCCACCATTAACAACTACTGCTCCTTTTTATAATTAAGTAATTCAAAAACAAAATTTACACTAACTTTGTTGCAAATGAGTAAGGGGATTTCAGTGCTGTAGTTTAGCTTCGTTTAGCTTAGCTTTAGTTCAGTTTAGTTTAGTTTGGTGCTGTACTATTGGCACACAATTCACAAACCTGTCTTCAAATTCTTTCAGCTACTGTTCTGGCCGTGATGAGATTGACACGTAGCAGATGTTCGTTCTCTTCTCGATTCTCTTCTTTAAAAATAACTGGTAATTTATTTAAAAATTGAATTTCTAGTAACGAAATAATAAGTGCGCGTTATATTGCCAGTATTATTTATGAAATTACCCAACGAATATATTGTAACAGGAATATAATCATACAGTATTGAAATTTAATTGTTAATTAAACTCTAATACAATTACAAAAAAATAATTTTCGCATTAAACTTACAATCTAGAACTATAAATACACAAACTTTAGAAAGGAATTTGCTTCATATACCGATGCTTATACATATTCGTGAATCGCAATGTTGATCACTCATCAATGGAATTTCTTAATAAAATTTTAAGATTTGGATTTTCTTCATTCCCGTGGTGAACTCTCGTTAACAAGAATGTCAAGAGACCGGAATAAACGGTGTTCGTATTATAAAAATGCTTTTATCGGATTATTACATATATCCACATTTATGTTTCCTTGTCGGGAACTAAATTCTGTTCATGAAACACCGGAATTCACGTTAAGCGAATACGTGCTATGGAGTGTTTACAACATCATTACAATAAAAGATTCTCTCTCTGGGAATTTGTGGTGCAAAAATTCGAAATTCGTCTTCCGAGATTATTCAGTTTCCGTGTCCTTCATTAAGGATTAGGATTAACATGTGTAGGACCTGTTCTGATTTACTTTACCTCAAAATAGCTCATTGCAAACTATGGCGATCGCGTCGCAACAAACTGGGAGCGGTAGCTCAGTGCATCAACCTATGTCACTGCAACGCCTCTGACAGAGAGGTCCTAGGTTCGAGTCCTGACGACGGCAGGACTTTCGACACTAGCTTTTCAGCTAGGTCGAATTCAGTCGCTGTCTGAAGAGAATTCTAGCGGACGACTGCTCTGATCGGTAGTTTTCCGTGGTTTCTACGATCAACTCCAGGCGAATGCCGGAGCAGTATCCTAACAAACGGGCCACGGACCGCATGCGATCTTTTCTTCGTCTTCCTTGTCATATCCTCTCCCCTTACACGCACACTTACACTAACATGCACTACACTACCACATATTCCGGGAGACCGGTCGGAATCTTAGAGCTTGTCCCGTCAGTGGCGGTGCCCCACTGGTGGGAGAATCCTGGTTAGGGGGAAACCAGGTTAGCTGACGGTAGGTCGGCGCCGGATCTCGCCATCAAGCAGGGAAGATCACAGCCATCACCCGAAGAACAAACATGCATTGCACTTACGGGACTAATGACCTAAGCTGTTGACGCGCCCAGAATCACTAACCAACCAACCAACCAAAAAAGCATCGCAACAACAGACTCCAAGCCTTGGCGCAAGTTGTGCACAACTATGCTGGGCGTGGGGGATTCTTAACACAAATATTGTGTAACACACAGCACTACACACTATATCGCTATCACCGTTATGGTATCCATCTTCACCGTCTCTACCCTCTTCAGTGTCACTCCGTCTACACTCTTCAGTGTCAATGCTGCCAGCAACATTTACATTCGCTCACAGGCTCACACACTCTCACCAACGCCCACGCTCACCCACACTCATTCACTCTCACCAACGCCCACGCCCACTCACTCATTCACTCTCACGTCCACGCTATATCACGCTCACATCCACACTCTCACTCACAC
Source organism: Teleogryllus occipitalis (assembly GCA_011170035.1). Lineage (NCBI taxonomy): Eukaryota > Metazoa > Arthropoda > Insecta > Orthoptera > Gryllidae > Teleogryllus > Teleogryllus occipitalis. The sequence goes on from BLKR01004148.1 coordinate 101,615, forward strand.
CCACGCTACATTCCCTTCACACCCACATCCTCACGTCCTCGCTATACTAAGATCACACACGTCCCCGCTACTCTAGGCTTACACTCACGTCCCAGCTACACTAAGCTCACCCTTACGTCCCCGCTGCACTAAGCACTACCTCATCTCTCCGCTACACTAAGCTCACACTCAAATCCACACTACACTATGCTTACCCTCACGTCCCTGTTACACTAAGCTCACACCCACACTCACGTCCACACTACGCTCACAGCCATATCTACACTCGCGCCCATGCACTCGTTTACGTCCACGTACGCGCCCAAGTTCACCCTGTTGTTGCTCACGATCACACCTACCCCACCCTCGGCCTCACTATTCCCACATCGACATCGACCCCACGTTGACATCCACGCCAACGAAAACGCCACCACTAAACGCCCACGGCCTCACCTGTACCAACACCCGCGTTAACTTCGACATTAGCGTCCACGCCTCCGCCCTTCTATTTTTTCTTAATTATTTTGTCCGCCTATTTTCTTCCCTCGTGACAGTCTCCGTGTATTTTGTATGCGATAGTGAAATAGCGGTCATTGAAAATTTATTTACAAACACCTTGAAACAGGCTCCATCCAGGCCAATAATGCGTCTTTAATAACATCCCTGCACCCGCGTCAGCCAGTGACCTCGGTATAAAGATTTCCTTTGTGTTTTGTGTTGCTCACGGCACACGGGGGCCAAACCAGCTACTTCAGTGTAAAATTACTATTCGCGCATAAACGAACGGTTCTGCATTGCAGCTTTCTAGCTCCAACCACGACATAAAATTGAATAATTCTATTAAAAAATAAAATATTTTTGTATCTTTGTAAATAAAATACTACGAACAATAGCACAGAGATAAACTATTTTTCCTTGATTGATTATTGTTTAGAGAAATAAGCATATTAGTATCAAGAATAATTCAGAATGTACAAAAGGGTCCTACGTATATTTAAATTAAATAATTTTATTTTATGTAGAAATTTAAAATCACATTCTGTTGATCTGAATCCATCTAATTTAAAGTCACAATGACCAGAAGACGTAATTATCTTCTCTTAAAAAAGAACTCAATTTATTTATAGTTGATATAATAAAAAATAACAATAAATGTATTAATTTATTCTTTGAGTCCAGGAGAGCATGCAGGAAACTCTGAAAGATAAAATCGAAATATCGATGTACTGATATGCAGTGTATTGAAAGACAAAAATGGGAATGAGATGGACTATTCAACACCAGATATAATGATGCAGACATTATCAGATGAGGCACAAAGTGAATGAAAATACTTAAAGAATACCATATTATAGATGTTAAGATTTGAAAAATTTATTTGATAGCCAGACACAATGTCGGACCAAAACTCCTAAATTCGAAGTTAAGTCACTGTCCAATGAAATTTAGTGTGTCAAATCGGATGAAATTATAGTAGTTTTGAAATAAATAAAGTTCATTGAATACCCTTCAAAATAAAAATCAGTATTTTTCAATTTACTGCAATACATCAAAATAATGGCTCAGTATCAATGTATAAATATGTTAACTTTGACCAGCATAATTCAAACTAGTACGGGACTACTTTGGTTAAAAGTAGGGCAGGAGTAATATGAAAAGGAGCCCTAAGCATTCTCAAATTATAGTGCTCCCTATTGCTACTGAAATACTGAGCATATCTAACCGTAATAATATGAAATTAATTGAAATGGAAATTTAAAATTCGAAATTTAAATATTTGGTATTACAATATTTTTACCCATATGAACCACTATAACTACTGCTACTACTTTTGGTTCCTAACATAATTATAAGAAATAAAATATAATGCGATAATTACATAAAGCTCCTAAACATTTATTGTATTATTTGTGCCTACCTTTTACCTAGATTGTGAATTTCTATTTTAATGACTATCGATCCGGAGAACTTTCTGAATCTGGTAGTCAATTTGTTAACGGCATAAATTTTAAGTAGATATTTGACATTCTTAAATGAGTGATTCTTTAACATTCGTTAAACATAATACAATCTGAACAAAACTGCTGTACACTTATCCTCCGCTAAGTTCATCAAATAATTTTATTTTCAAGAAATCATTTAAGTTTCTTTCACACAACTAAACAGTAAATCGCGTATGAGTTACCTCAAGTACGTCTACAACTTGAAGTTTACCCTCTTAGCAGCATTTAATAGTACACGTGTTTCCCAGCCAGCAAACTTCCTCCACAACACGTTAAATATTTACCTCGCGAGTAAACATACGATATTTAATTTAAACCCAACACATAACGTTTTCATTCGACACATTAAGAGGATCAAATAAAAAATCTCTGTTTGGGCGTCATATCTTGCCATTCTATACCGCACTCGAGCGCCATTTTTCAAAACGAATTGTATGCGTTTCCGGTTCTCCTCTGCCCCCCCTCCCCCTCCACGAAATTTATTGCGACCGCCAATGAAAGGCAACGAACGAAAGCCGGATTCCGCAATGAATACAATCGCGTTTTTCCCTCACAGCAACTCGTCCTCCTTGCCTTGATTACTTTTCCGCGGAAACATCTTACCAACACGAAGGCCGAGGGAGGACGAGAGAGGGACAGGAGGGGGTTAGGCGCTTTCGCGAATCGTTATTGGATGCGGTAGTCGGTCACAAGAACGGGCTACGAAAACAGCCTTCTGTCCCAGCAGACCCGAGGCCTGTAGTTCATAGCAGAAGAAGACGCGAAAAAAAATGAAAGTACCGGAAGCGTAGGCAGCCCCGCCGGATGGACGGAGGGGGTGGGGAAGCGGGAGTTAAGGGGGGAGGAGACGTGGGACGGGGTGCCGCTTTTCATATCGTGAAGCTGGCGAGCTCCAGACCGGGTGCGGAATTATGAAAAGAAAATATTGCCATGAATTAATTTGAGGCATGAGATGAAACCGTCCAGTAATAAAAGACAACATCCGCGCCAGCGTTAAAAACGAAATTAATTCGCCGCGGGGACCTAAAACGAAGACAAACACTGAGTAATTAAACGGGATAGCGCCGGGACAAATCTGCCCGATACACACAGCTAGCAGTCGAAATATCGTTTATGCGGCATTAAGAGGATTAATTTAATTGGACGTGTGGAAGAACTCCACACGTTACGTGCTCGGTAACAAAAGATGCACATTATTTCATTCTTCCTTGAGGCATTCCATGCCGTCGTCGTCCTCCAAGTTTCGCCTTTCAGGAGTGATTTATTGAATTTGTTGGACAGTTCGCACATGAAACTTGCACTGAACTCGACGAAGGCGAGGTAATACCATCAGCTCAGTCAGGATTCATATTTCGAGAGCAGGGTGGTGATTAATTTAGGGCAAAGAAATTTCGCAATATTACCTCGTAAGATGGATATGGAGGGAAAAAATTAGCAGTATTCATGAAATTTTCAAATTGCGTGAGTAATATGTCTCCCAGATTCAATATATGTATTCATAACAGGACTATTGTAGGCAACGAAGTAATAATGTAAAGGAATTTTTAAATTAAATTACAAACAATGTTAACGCATTATGAGGAATATATTTAAACTAAAAGTAGGGATATCAATTGAACGGGAAATATTACTGCTCCTACTATCCACAAAATTATTATGTAATTTATAATATGATCTCTTTAGTCCGAATGTATACTACTACATGGGTATGATACGGGAGTAGTTTACTGAAATTAATATCATACGATATTTTAAAAATTTAATACATCTTTCGCAATTGCTTTCATTCCCAATGCACAGAACATATAAAGAAGATCAGACAAGCAAAATACGTTGTAAATGAATATGCTTATCTTATTGCCGTTTCTTGAATCTGAGTAAATATTACACCACGACACTATTGCATACATGTAAGAAAATATAGAGTTGTAACAGCTCTGATATTGCCTTAGTGACCTGATTCATCCGATTACTTGCTTCTTTCTAGTTGTAAATGACAGCAAATCACGGAATGAAGGCCACTCAATTTTAAAGTAAATATCATATTGATCGTGCTTACATTTACTTAAAAGAAACAATACAACTAGTATAATTTTGCTTCGCGAACTTTACTAATTGTTTAGTTTACTAACACCATAAACTAACCTACCATACAGTATGAAATATTCTGTAAAAACTTGTATTTAATTTAAAAATATTCTTCGATAAACTGTTATAAAATGCATGTATATTAGAAAAACAATATCATATGCATCTAAAGTAAAACTTTCAAAAATTTAAGAATGTAGGTGCCGATTAACAATAAAAATAAATTTCATTTCCTGGCAAGCATTTTATAAACTTACTTTCATAATTAGAATACAGACACATACAATACAATGTCGAAATGGCCAGACAGGGAATACTATACATGATAGAATTTTAAATACAAACTTTTGTGGTCAAATGCACGAATATATTTTTTCAATGCCTTCTAGTATTTCCTGCTTTGCCGAAATATCGAAGGAGTAGATTTATTCTCTTCGATGAGTACCGTAGTTGCATGTAAGAAAAATCTCAAATATTAATTTTGTTTTAATGACCCTTGATATTTTGTTGTTCAGAATGCGTTTTTCGGCAAGAAAATTTTCAACCCAATTAACAACAATACGAAAAATACGAGTATATTACAAACTGTGCAATTAGTACTACGTGAAAGAAGACTGTACTTACATCACCACGCAGGCACTCCAACGGCTCCTCGTTCGCAATTTACTGAATTTGAAAATTTTAAAATCAACGCTTGTAACGCGTTCTTATTTACACTTTTATTGATGAACATGTCACATCCACACTTTCGTAAAACACTAAGCGCCAACGAATGACAATTAGCTACGCGACAATCACTGTAGTTTTTCCAGCCCTCTGACGCGCTTGCAAGCCGCACTAGTACTAAAGTTCCTCAGGAAAAATCTGCCACGTAGTTGTGACGTTTTCATGACGTATTGGATCAGACACGAAAGGGAGAAGTGGCTTCAAGGACTTTCAGTCCCTTCAGAATTTGTGGACTTCCAGGTAGGGTACGATGATCGGCGAAATAAAATCGGCATTTTAATATCCAAGGGCACTGTTCTTTTCTTTCCTTCAGAGAAATCAACTTTCGGTAGGAAAGAAAGTAGAGAGTGAATAGGTTGAAAACAAAGAACAAAGTTCAAGCTCATGTTTTTTATACTATTTAAAAAATATTAAATTTAACTAATACATACTAAATGTAACGATGGAAACATACGACAATAATAGTTATTCGTGTTACTAGTTCTGTGAGGTTTCACGACAAAAGTAGTAGTCAACCCAGCGAGTTTTTAATCTTACGATGCATATTTTTTGTTGTTTTAAAATAACAAAATTTCAAAATAAACGTCTTGTAATTATTACGTTGAAGATGTTACTCTGTGTTCTGTAGCAAGGTCTCCGACATGGGGTGGGATTACCAGTCGTCAAACCGTTGAATGGGTTGAGAGCTGATTATTTACATAATTGTCCAGGAATTTCGAAGCATATACCCTAGAGTGCTGGTGATCATTTCCAATAACTTAGAATCTGTTCATATCGAAATGCAATTTTTGCCCAACAATACTAAATAATCAAGAAAAAATGTATCTTAGATGTATTCTAATTTTTATTTTCGAAGAAAATGAAACATCTATGATTAACTTAAATGGAACTTAATTGAAATGGAACTACATTAAAACCTCATTAACACTAATACCAACGGTCCCAAATAATGGGAGTTCGTGTTATAAAAATACGCGTTATCCCAGTATTAAAACTGTCCGTATTACCGTGATCGCTTGCCGGGACCAAAGTTTTGTTCGTGTTACGGCGAAATTCGTGTTTAGCGAGTTCGTGCTAACTACATTTTACTGCATATAATAAATAAGAAAAAACGCTATGGTATATCATTTGTTAATGTTTTGAAAGTAATATTTTCCATTGATTTTAAATTGCACCAATTGGCCGTTTTCTTTTAGTAGCCTGAGCGGAAGCGACGACGCTCCTCGCGACTAGCAGACGAATTCATTCGGCAGAGCGCTGCGTCTACGGCGATTCTCAATTGTTTTACAACATGTCCAAGAAATCGTCTACTGCCCTGATTTGGCCTTGGAGAGGTTATGTCAGTGACAAAGGTGGAGTCGAAGCAGCAAGGCAGGTGGTGGCAGTAGAGGCGGAGACCAAAGCCGAAGGGCAGGAGAAGGCAGACGCGTAGGCGCCACCAGAAGCGAAGGCGAAGGAGAGGTGGAGGCGGAGGCGGAGGCACTGGCGTGGCGCAGGTGACGTGGCGTGGCGGAGGCTCTGGCGTGGCGCAGACAAGAGCGGAGGTGGAGTAGGGATGACAAAAAAGTCGTTTTTAAAACATCGATGTATTAATATTGATATTTTGCTTTCGATGTTTCTTTCACATCGATATTTTGTTGCAAAAACATACGTGTTTTTCAATTTTTTAATTTTTTTAAATAAAGAGGTTTAGGAACGTTTTAGAGTAGCAGCAATCCACAGCAATATCGTTATTTTGCGTCTTCCCCTTTATCATGCTGCACATTTTGCCTGTGCAATCTGAGGAAATTTTAGGTGGTTTTACTTCGATGGTGTACGAATGTAGCACGTCACACACAGTTTTTTGACATAAAAATAAATAAATGGAAGTGACTAAAGGGTAATACAGCAAAACACGATGTTCTTTATTGTAATTTTTTTTCTTTACATTCGATAATAATTTGTATTACCATACTACTAAAATGCAGGTAACCAAACAATAAAAATATCCCTTTTAGTGCAGTAATTAAAAATTGATAGGAAAATAGCATGTTTACTAGTCTATAATTAAAACATCGATGTTTTTTCGTCGACGTTTTCATCGACATAAAAGCCCTTTAGCGGTGTATCGAAACATCGATGTTTTGGTTGAATTTGCCATCACTACGGTGGAGGCAGACACATTGCAGTGGAGCAAAATGCGAAGGAAGCGTAGGAGGATAAGGAGGAGGAGAGAGAGGTGGAGGAGGAAGAGGAAGAGGGAGGGAATGAGAAGGAGAGGGAGTAGGAGTAGGATATGGAGTCTGAAGTGGTGGTCGACTGAGTGGGAGAAAAAGTGATGAAAGGCAGAAACGGAAGCAAAGTGGAGGCGGAGGAACTGACTGTGGAGGGGACGAAAGCAAAAGCGTAGGCGGACGCGCCGATGGGACGGTATCGTCGGAGGGACAGTTCCTTCCCGCAGCCCACGCCGCCCTCCTCCCACCACGCCCCGTGGCGACCCAACGCACCTCGCAGCGTTTAAAATTTCTCTTCCTTAATGAGTTTCTCATCTCCGTACGCTGGGACGCGCACCGCACCACGTGTGTCCCGCGCTGTCCGCGGCCCTAAAATATGGACATTTCCAGGCGACGGGATTAAATTGGCTATCTTATGCGACCCGCTGCGGCGTGGTGCAGGTTGTGCCCGGCAGATGGCGGGGCTGCGGTAAAGAATATTTGGAAGGAAATATACGAGTCATTTCTTTCATTTTAAAACTCTTTTGAATGGAGCACCGGTTAGCGTTCGTTTTTAATTTCCTGGTCTACTGAAAAGTCTTGAAATTGTCAATTTGGTTGAAAATGATAAAAAAAAGTTGATAGCTTCTGAGAAATGGCATTACAAATAGGTAAATAAATGAGTTGAAAGAATTTGAAGTATTTTCTAAAATGAAGTGTTTTTTTTGTTTCACTATAAAAGTCACTCTGACACACGTTTAAGCATGATGATATTATTAGTCATAAGGAAGTGTTCACAGAAGTGAAAATGAAACGGCTCTATGCATGATGCGTACCTTTCCTGTAGGGACAAATTATTAAAACAAGTCGTTGCCTCAATCTGGTTCGTTTGTTACTTCTTGTAATATTCACGAGGATCTACCAACAACTGAAAATTGACTGTTGGATTTCATGCAAAATTATGAAATATTTATGATGTTTTCCATGAGTATATGGAATACTTTGTAGTTTACATACTTGAACATCAAGAGGAGAAAACATGTTTTACACATGATACGAATTCACAACCTCAGTGAGTTCTGTAATCTACTTCTTTCTATATCTATTTCATTGATTCAGAATTTCGCGTGCATATTCCTTCGGAGCTCAGCAATACTTTTCCCCTTTTGATTTCGCCCAACTGAAGCAAACACATTTTTGACTGTCACAAATCATACGTCGCTGGGAGACTGATACTTGTGAGTATAATAGGAGAAACGACTTCTACTCGTGTCCTTGAGTACAATTAAGGATTTTGAACGTAGAGTTGATTTACAGGAGGTAAATGAATAATTTTGAGAGCTTATTTAAAAGGCGAAAATGCCCATGCCAATGGTAGGACACGAACTCACGACCCCTCGTGGCACTACTGGTGCTCTCTGATTAGTCAACTCGGCCACTTCGGTAGATCTTCCATGGAAAAGATCTCTTTATCCGCGAAGCACAGATTTTGACAACTGAAACGAAATTAAAACTACAAGATTAAATGAAAACTATTGTGAAACTTCTATGAAATTAAAACTATTGTTATTAGCCATAGCGATGATTTGATGTGAGTAAAAAAATTGTTATGGAAGGATTTTAAATTTAACTGAAACATACCAATGTTCATAGTACACATGTCTACGTGTCCTCCCCATGCCTAACCCAAGACCCCTGAAGGCGCTAATGGTGCGTTAGCCCCACGGGCACTTCGGTCGGCACAGCTCTCATTATCCACGAAGCACAGATTTCTACAACTGAAACTAAATTAAAACCATGAGATTAAATGAAAACTATTATAATAATAAATTTATTTAAACTGCAATTGAGTGTAACCCGGTGGCAGTTCATTACAAAAATAAGATGATAAATGCCATGCAAATAATATAATAATGCTAAAATGATAATAATAACAATAAAAGTAATAATAATATAAGAACTGCTGATTTTTAAAACATTAAATTACATGAAAAAGAAAAGAAACATCTATCATCTAAAGCCGCAATGAGTGTTTATACAATAAAGACCGCACTGCACTATCCTTCACTTCACTTCATTTCACTTCACTATAACACTAAAAACATTTCTTTCATTATTTCCCTGCTCTACACTGCAAAGGACTCCTCGGACGAACAAGCGATAAATAAGCAATTTCCTTCGCGTTTACTGAACTTTTTTTTAAGATGCGCATTACAAAATGAAGAGATTTCCACGATTTCCCTACAACAAAATCTACGTGAGTTTTCCAGCTTAATTTACTATTGTTGTGGAACTACTATGAAATTACAACTATTGTTATTAGCCATACAGATGATTGGATGGAAGTAAAATAATTATTATGGAAGGAAATTTAACAAAAACGTACCCATATTCATGGTACCCATATCTCCGTGTCCTACCCATGCCTATCCCAAGACCCTAGAAGGCGTAAATGGTGCCCTCGCGTTGGACTCCTCGGCTACTTCGGTCGGCGCAGTTCTTATTATCCTCGAAGCAACGATTTCTGGCCGGGACATGAAATATGTTGTTCCTGTCATCGGGCGGATAGCACCGGAAGACCCCCTGTGAGGAGCTCCGTGGGCGCGGCGCACGTGCGCACGTGTCGAGCGCACCTTCTTCGCACGTGCTGTCGCGGTGGGGGTGCGTGGCGCAATTTGTGCGGCCGCGTCCCGCGCGACGGGGGGCGGGGGGGGGGCGCAAGGCCGCCTCGCAGGTCACCAGGGTTCGAGGTCGTCGGTGCAGGGGGCGAGAACCGCTTCGGAATTCCATGTGAGCAGGCTGTTCCGTGGCTTTTCAAAAGGCCCGGTTGCGGAAGTGCCATCGCAGAAGAGAAAGTATGCGGGGTGCAAACTTCCTTGCACTCTGCGCGTCAAATTTGTGCTATGTCTGCCATATTGGAACCGAGTGGAGTACTTACTCAACGCCACTTGGGGCACCTGAATTGTGGGTAGAATTGGTTAGCCGCCGCTCTTGTTGTGTTCTGATTATGTGGTGTGTGTTCTTTGTAGATTGTAGTTCACGAATTTTGATTCACCGGTTGTTGTCCACTGTTATGTTTATTTCGTTATGGATATTTAATTTCTAAATATTTTATAGTTGTTAATGAGTGTTATTAATAAGAAAGGTAGACGATGATGTGAATATTGTTTCCTGTCCACTGCTTACCGTATTATTTCATGATCAAATGATATACCTAATTTTCTCATTGAAAAACATTTTAAGTGCTTTTTTTTCAGTACTACTTATACAATATACGTTTTTCTTAAAACTTCAGTTATGCTTCAAATATGCTTCATTGAGGTAGATTATTTCGTTCCTATTCCTACGAGCAAATATCGTGATTACTCGTCTTCAATCTGGCGTCCGGCGCAACCTCGCCGCCTCTCGTGGACCAAAGGAATCGTCGTTAGTTTTCGTTCTGTACACTTCCTATTATGTGTTGCCAACCATCTTCTTGGAGCATTTTTTCGACTCCTTTCTCTTCTTCGTCGCCCATCAAAGCCATCTGAAACAGAAAGAAAGATGACAGACGGTTTTATGTTGAAGCTTGTAAATACACACAAAATTCGCGAACTAAAATCTATAAAGAACACACGTCTCACAATCATAAGCGGCGGCCAACCAATGCTACCCACAGTTCAGGTAAAGAAGTGGCGTTGAGTAAGTGCTATACCCGGTTGTAGATATGGATGTTGGAGAAGGTTGTAGGTATCGGCGAGTTTGTGCTCGTGCCGAGGTAGACTTCGTAGGTCGACTCCTCTTATCGGTGATTTTACCTGATGCTTTCAGGCGAATGCCAGAGCAGCATTCTACACGACGATAATTAACAATGTACCGATAATTGATACGAAAATCTTTGTTAGTGAGCGAAAACATCAAGAATAGATGACAGGAGTTTAATGACATGTTCAATAGGTGGGGTTTAGTATATGTATCTGTGTTTAAGGACTTGTTCAGGAGATGGTGTCTAGTATATGAATCTGAATCGCCAATGCAATAACTCTGCTGCACGTATCTATTATTTTACGCTCCAGTTTTGCTCAATAAACAATAGAATTCTTTTTGTGAAATAAATAGACCTGCTAAAGTATTTGTTTAACATGTGGAAAGCATTCTCAGCAAAAGGTTGGTGAGAACAATATTCAAAAAATTTAAGTTTAATACGCACGACTTTTCGACATTTTTAGTGTTTGTGTCCTATATTTTGAGACAATAAGGTAATGACCACAGCACAGCAAGAGCTGACATCTATAACTGCAAAATATTTTTCAAACGTTAAATTTCCAGAAATTACGGCAACAGTACTTACTCAATCATATAGACACGGTAACAACTTGAGAATAGACAAACGAGTTCATTCATTGCCCATCCTAAGTATTAAAATGTGTTTACATTTGTTCTATAACACTTCTTTTTTGTCAGAGATTAAACGTGTATTTACATATTTTATTAGTAAGGCTATGGGTTACCATCCTAATTTTTTAAGGGGATCTATGGACCACTGTGCGCACACATAATTGTTTGGAATTTAGATGATTTTTTTCTGTTTATACCAGACATTTTGTAAAATCAATTTTAGGTTCGAATTATTACGTTGCAGATTGTCGTTTGTGGCTACTGTGTTTTCCTTGCTTTGACGTTTGAACTGTTTTGTTTCTTTTGTTCCAAAGTCTTTCAATATTTGATTACTGTATGAAGTCTGTATACTCACTACTTTTGTAAATCACCAATTTGCAAGTCACATGACAAATTAATTTCTGGAATGAATTTTCTGTGACTTTCTTTCGCATTTAAAACCATTTTCATAACTCCAAGTACTCTATTATGACTTTTTAAATTGAATCATCACAAAACAAATATGCATCTTATTTTCAGAATGCAATTAAGAAGACAGTAATTGCATGTTATTATCGACTATAAAGAAGACAGCATTTTTGTGTTCCGTACGTAATATGGTTGTGGAGAGACAATGAAATGACAGCAATATTTTACCAAATCGTACACATATACACAAATTCCTCAACAGAAAAGGGCACCGCTTTAAAATTCTATTTCTTCAAAAAATTGAAGTCACAGCTTCCATAATTTGAAAACTTTTATTATTTTTTTTTAAAGAAAGCAAAGTGGCAATGTTACCCTGCAGCGGTCAAACACTGCCATAAATATGCATCAGAACAAATTTTGAATTTTAGAGGTGGTCACTTAATTGGCGTAATCTAATTTTTTATACAAAAAATTGTGTTTTTTTACTATTCATAGAAAGTTTCTGAACTTGCCTTTCAATCGTATATCGATATTTATGAAAGGTTGTCGTTTTGTATGAGCACGAATTATAAGAATGTATTATATTCCCTTTTTGAAGAACATGGCTTTTTAGAAGAATTTACTATCTTTTTAAATGCTTTTAAATATCAATAACTCCTCTATGGTAGAAATGAACTTTAAAATCATTTTTAGTTTTAGTATTCCCAATAGTTATCTATCGGCATGAAACCTTTTGTTATCGCAAATTTTCTTGTGTAGTTTCAATATGTCATTGAGCATGCATACCATATTCTTTGTCTTAGCACAAAACCTCGCTTTTCTCTCATTTCTTTGCGCAATTAAAGAAAATAAATAAAAAAACTTCAAGCGAAGGGTTTTGGGTGAGCGTTGGTCTCAGATTCCGGGCGGGCGCAACGCAAACATTCACGTGTTATGGGGTAAGTCGATAACCCTGTCTTCCGACATTGATATTCTACCGCACCACATGTTCTTCCAAGGAGAAAAGGTAAGGAAGGCTCTGTTAATACAAAGAAGTAATCGTCAGATCACGTTCACATCCTCCGTCTCATTAAAATAAATGAAACTGAAATGGAGCGAGCAGCCGTGATACCAGCCAGGCCAGTTACAGTTTATTGTCACTTGATTTCCGTTTCCCCCGTCCTCGGATTTCCTTAAAAACAAAGCTGAGAAATGATATGTCGCGCGAATACTTTTTACAAACTCGCCAATTTTCATTTTAAGCACTGAAAATTCGGCTTACTGCATACTTACAATTTTCCTCAAAGTGGTCTTTTAAAAGGGGCGAATCAAGAATATTGCTATTAAGGGGCAAATCGGTGGTCGAGGCGAGGGGTGGTCTGTCAACAGGGGTACAATTTGCTTACAATATATGACTTTTATTTTCCGTTTCAAGAAAAATCGGTCATTGAGACGGGTGGTCGTGTAATAGAGATAGTCTTTCAAAATGAATTCACTGTATTATAGGAATCTTGGTAATTTCGCACAAAGTTAACCGGTGATCAGGGGTCGGGTTGGTTGGTTGTTAGTGATTCCGGGCACGTCAACTAACGAGCTTATTAGTCTCGTAAGTGTAGTGCATGTTTTTTTTCATTGGGAGGAAGCGACGATCTTCCCCCGCTGGATGACGAGATCCGGCGCCGACCCACCGTCGGGTAGTGAGGGTTTCCCCAACCAGGTATCTCCCACGAACGGGGCACCGCTGTGCTTGGAGTGACTGCAATGACATCAGTTGAAACCCAGAGCCATCTCTCCCAGTGTATTATAGAAATCTTGGTAATTTCACACAACGTTAACTGGTGATCAGGGGTCACGTTGGTTGGTTGTTAGTGATTCCGGGCACGTCAACTAACGAGGTTATTAGTCTCGTAAGTGTAGTGCATGTTTTTTCATTGGGAGGAGGCGGTGATCTTCACCCGCAGGATGACGAGATCCGGCGCCGACCTACCGTCGGCTAGCGGGGGTTTCCCCAACCAAGTATCTCCTACGAGGAGGGCACCGCTGCGTGCTTGGAGTGACTGCAGTGACATCAGTTGAAACCCTAAACCATCTCTCCCGGTGTATCATAGAAATCTTGGTAATTTCACACAACGTTAAACGGTGATCAGCGGTGGGGAGTTTGGCGACCCAACAATGAGTAAAGAAACGAAACAGAGAGCAGACTCCTTGGAGTGGCTGCACAAGGGATAAAGCTGGTACGGATTCGTTGCAGTTGCCCGCAAGGCGGAAAGCGGAGCTGGGGAAATTACGGAAGAAAATCCATTCAGAGCTCCCGCGCGCCGGGAAACTGTGCGACGAGCAATTGAGTTTATTAGAGCCCCGCGGGAGGAGCCACTGTCGCCGGGCGAAAGGTCGTAGAGGGGCTGTTTCGCCTCCCAGAGACACAATGGGGCTAAGGAAAGAGAACGCGCCATTGAAGTTCAACATTTCTAGTTGTCTGACTGTTCGCGAAAGTAATATTCTTCAGTCAAATTAATTTTTATTATTAGGAGATTTATATTTCGATTTATCACTCACTTTTTTTATTTTACGAATCAGTTTTTAAACGCCAATTGTCTAAAAAGGGCAGTTGTCAACATAGAGACTATAGTAAATGAGAGTTTAGTAGGAAACAAACAAACGATTTTAAAGTTTTTCCAATTGAATCACAGTTATATTTGTTATGCAAGTGATGCTGAGCTTAAAGATTTCATTATTATTATTATTATTATTATTATTATTATTATTATTATTATTATTATTAATATTATTATTATTATTATATTATGTTTTATTTTCTCAACTTTTACATTGGTAATTTTGTACAAATTTGGTGCTATCAAACAAAAGAATTCATACAATTTTATAAATATTTACAGATACATACACCACATATAATACAGAAAAAAATATTGTACAGTATTTACACTTATTTACATACATCTACATAGCACTTACCCTCTTTTAGGAGTTAAAAAACTTTCTTACATTATGGCAGCTGTCTAGGATGACTGATTTTTGAGTTCGTGGTGTACTCTGTATGGTATTTTTAGTTGTAGTGTTGATTTCAGTTGTTTGGGGTGACTCCTGTGCCTGATATGACGAGTGGTAGGATGCTGATGACTTCTTGTTTCCAGAGACGTTGAATTTCCTAGGTCTATTATTATTATTATTATTATTATTATTATTATTATTATTATTATTATTATTATTATTATTATTATTATTATTATTATTATTATATAATTATTATAAATGTTTTGAATATTCAGAGAATTCAAAAATTCTACCCCAGCCTAGAATTTGCCCTTGGTGAATGGTTCCTTTGATGACTTTCACGCAAATACCGGAGCAATGTCTTAACAAACGGGCCACTGAGCGCGCGATCTTCACTTCCTTTTCGCCTCTTCGCATGCACTCATAATTACTCTTACACACTATGTATTATAACAAATAACAGGAGACTGGCTGTGATATTTAGCTAGTGTAGGCTGGAGCTGTGACCCGCTGGGGAGATACCCGAAGGGAGAAAAGGCAATCCGAAGTGTAGGGCTGCGCCGGATATCACATTGCAGGAGGGCCAGAACACAGCTGCCGGAATACAACAAGCACTACATTTACTGGAATAATAACTTAACTAACTGACGCATTCAATCAATATTCTTTCTCTCACTCACTCGAGCGTTCAGCGACTTACAGATGCACAACCGTAAGTGCGATTCAGTATAACAATGCTCCGACTGGGTACGAAGCTTAAAAACGATGGACGTACTTAGATATGGGGACGGAGTGTAACTGAACGGGCCTACAAATATTCACACTTTTCATAAAGTTCATTTATCGGGAATTATTTATAAATTATTATATAAAAACAAACTTTTAAAGACGAGTTTGAAAATATGTTACTATATAAATTTCGATTAAAAAGACGTAATTTTCAGATTAGGAACTCATACTCAAAATATTGTTAAGTTGGGAGCGCTTGATATTGTCTCACGTCGTAGACCTTCCGCCGGCCCCTTGAATTACATCACACATCGTGCATCTTCCGAGCGTTTGTTCACGAAACGTGAACACGCCAATAGATACCGCACACATCAGGCGTAGTCGGTAACGCGCTTCTCGAGCACACGCGTGTATTCCAGGCACTTCCTGCGCGGGGAATCGCTCGGGAGAGAACAAAAGAAAAGCGACCGCAATCTTTTGTCGAGACTCTTTTGTTCTCGACTTCAAACGCTCCGCCCAGACTCGCGACGTCCTCAGTGGCAGGTGCTAGAAGTACAAGTCGCAGCGGACACAGCGCTTCAAAGAAAGCGGAATCGCTTCAAAATCACATCCTTCAGGTTTTAGATACACACACACACATGCCGGTCGTCATAAAAGAGTCTTGCACGGAAGGCTAAAGAAGGGGGTTAGTGAACAATGAACGTCAAAGGAAAAAAGCTGTTGGACCGAAAGGAGACATCTCTCACATAGCACGGTGTCTCCCACCAATTCGTTTACCATGCACATTCCGGGGTCGCGGTTGGGTGAAGAGATTGTACCTGTTTCGGAGCGGACTGCGCGCCTTAGACGGCATTTGTTTCGTGAAGGATTGCGAT